>PVHY01006820.1:0-71608 GCA_004024945.1 Uropsilus gracilis | reverse complement strand
GGTGGCTCGTGCTTGTAAGCTTCAGCCTATGAAGCGGCCGGGGCCAGGGATCGCGGTTCGAGTCCCGCCTGGGGCCCGTAGTGAGACCTGGTTCCAAAAAAACAGCTGGGCGTGGTGGCGCACACCTGTAATCCCAGCTACCTGGGAAGCTGAGGCTGGGAATGGCTTGAGTCCGTGGTACCCTGGGCAACGAGAGCCTACGGTTCCACAGGCAAAAATAGCGAGACCTAGTCTCAAAAAAAAAAAAAAAAAGAAATTTCATACTTAACTTTCATATGCTTTTCTCCATTTCCTAAGCACCTCTTACTAGCATCTCATGATGAATTTGCTACCATTGCCATGATAGTCACTGCCATTTTGCTCAGCTTTCACCGAAAATACTGATTTTCAGTCTTTTATAGCACCATGGACTAACTGCTAGACAAAAGGTCCTGATAAAAGATCCAGTTACTTGAAGTCAATACTAAACAACCCCTGTCATGTTAATTCAGCTAACTTGAAACATGTGAATCTAAGTAGGCTTTGGCAATGTCAAGGAACAGGCTGAAGAAGGAAATACATTCTGTTTTCAGACTTCACTGAGTGTTCCACAGGTCACAGAGAGTGAAGAAAATAGCGAAAATCCACATTTAGGAAAATCCATCTGAACGCTTTCAACATTTCATTCCTTCTGAAACCAAGTAACTGTTAGTTTTACATATCTTCCGAATGAGTAACTATTGTAGGGAAATGTTCTATTTATTCTTGAGTGGAAAGTAATGGGGGTTTCTGTCTTTTAGTAAAATGACTTGGTGTTAACTGTTAGAATTTTTAAGACCTTAGGAAGTGAATCCTCTTCCTCCTCTTTTTCATATGATGACATACAAAGTTGTATGTGGTCATTTATCTCTGATACACAATAATTCCTTTTATTTTTATCTGGCCTTCTTATCTAATGTATTCCATAAAAAAAGGTAGAAAGATTTGAATGATATTGTATTTTTCATTTCTTTCTCAGACTGCAGAGACCTAAATTTCTCATTATTTCCAATCTGTAGTTAAAACTGATTGCAGGTAGAAAGAATGTGTCACTATTTGCTTTGGGGTCATTTTACTTATTTTTCTTTCTGATTCATGGAGAGAATATGGATTGTTGGCTTGTGTAAGGAAAATAACAAGTGAGTCTTTTGTGCTTTTCAGTGACTGAGATTTTAATGCTTGCATATTCCATCATTTAGAAGCCAATTGTTAAAGATTTAAGCGGTGTTTAAATCATGGAGCTTGCTTGCTTGAGTTCCTCTCTCATGAAATTTTTGATTCCAATTACACAAGTCAGAAGTTTCTAGCTATTCAATTCTTTTCATCATGTAGGATTTTTGCATATAAAATCTTAGCTACATGTTGAACTTATTTTTTAAAATTCACATTATTTCTATCTTTGAAATTAAGTCATCAGATATAATGTCTAAAAACCAATATGATTGTGTTGTTCACTATGCTAAATAACAGTGCCTGATCATAAAAGTCTCAAATAAATATCAGTTAAATTCATAAATGAAGGGAATAATGGACTGAGAAGGTAATGCTTTAATAGTGACATTTTAAGAGTTATTGCCTATTTTTTTATATTCTATAAGCTATAGAGGGAAGCTACTTTTTTCCCTAAATGGTTAGTTTGATTGCAGTAGACATTTCACTATGTACATGTATATCAGATCAACATGTTTTGCATCTTAAATATATACAATACAATTTTGATTAAAGTAGTAATAATAATAGAAACAGAGAATGTGCATGATGATATCACTGAAGAATCTGTGGATAAAAATAACATTTTTTGATATTATCAACAAACAAAATAGAAATAGTGTATTTTAAAAATTTTATTTATTTTTATTGTTTAATTGATTACACATCTTTGTATGCCCAAGCTTCTCCCACTGCTTTGTCAAAATAGAAATCATTTAAACTGATCTGAGACTGATGGGTAGTGATCACCTTAATGTATGGAGTCACCAATGTTATAAAATATTATAACTATATAGAGTCATGTGCAAGGATAGCAATGTAAAAGAAATAAAACCAATTTGGGAGGGAAAATTCACTTTTAACAACTTTCAAGATCACCATTATTAACTATACATAGCTATATAAAAGGTATTGAAACAATAATAAAAATATTAATAAACAATGCTGCCCTTCTGATGAGAGACAGAAATAAAGTCCACTATAATATCTTTTGGATTTTCATTTAGTTTTTATTAAAATACTGGGATAGATGACAAAAACTTTCTGTATAGAATTGAATTATAGCTTTACTACCATTTGTGTAATTTGTTTATATTTGTAAGATTTTAAATATAAATGTTTAAATTTTGTGATCTAGCACTGAAGCTAGAAACCATTATTTCATTCAAGTTGTAAGAAATATATCATGCCTTTAATCATGTATTATTTCATTCAAAATCATATTATCTACTATATCAATGTATAAAGTTAGATATTAAGTAAACAACTATAAGTAAAGCAGCCAGTCTCAGACCCTGGTTTCAGAGGGTGGTCAGTTATCTGATGAAGGTGCAAACAAACACTGTAAATAAGATATGCCATATCAAACACGATATTTGCACATTTGTGAGTGTTGAGAATGATTTCATGGAGAATAAATCTGGAGGCAGAGACCTACTGGAAGAATAAGACAGAAATCAAAGTGAGAAATGACTGAAGAATAGAGAAAAATGAATAAATCAAACATGACTTGCCTGTAGAAGTAAGTGGACTTGGTCAATGATTTGTAGTAATCAGCAAGAGAAAGCTATGAAAGATAAATATATTATCTTGTATCTTGGGTAATAAGCAAATTGTTTTACTTCTATTGAGGTAAGTAACATTGGTAGTAGAATGGCTTAACAGAAGACATGTTTTTTGTTGATAAATTGAAGATATTTTAAGAAATTTATGTTTGTAGGGAGGAGGGAGTACTAATTAGAGAAGGTACTATCAGAGAAGCTTCTTTTTTTTTAATATAGGGGAATTTGGGTTCACTCATATATTAGTAGGAAGAAATCAATGGAAGATGGAGATGAACAGAAACGAATACAATTCAGACCAGATATAGAAGTGTTAGTTTCTTTTTCTTTCTAACAGAGGCAAGAGATTTCAGGTCTCTTTTGAAGTTCTATGATAGTGAGATAATAGGTAGAAGGAAATGATGGAAATTTAAGAGAGGACAGATCACAAGACATATTAGTGAAGGACCAGAAATATAATATTCCCAGGACATATCATTAGTCCCAGTTGATCTTGGCAACCATGAATGTTATGGTGGAATTCATTCGTGTTCTATTATTGCATAATGCACTCTAGTCATCCTCATATGCCAAATACAGGTAAGTATAAGAGTCAAATGAAATCATCCAGCCTTAACATTTTCTTGAAAAATGAAACAAAAATACATTTGTTGAGGCCATTTGATCTATTAGTCAAAGAGGGTTTGAAAGTTTGCAACTACTGATTCTCATGTAGATGAGTGTGTACAATCTGAAATAGAGTCATAGGTAGAGTAAGCAGAGACAATGAACTGGTATCCTGAAGTGACATAAGAAATGGGTTTATGGTGATTGATGAAGCAAGTGATATTTAAGAATTGAAGTTAATTATCAGCTCAGGTAGTTTTCTTACCCACTGCCCCCAGGATCTCTTGCTTCCTCCTCTGAGTTTCCTTTTTGCATCTTTATTTTCCACATCGAAAATTGTTATATCCTTTACTAGTGGCAATGTTTACTGCTGCCATCCTAATAAAGAAATCTTTACTTTGTAATACCAGTTTTCTAGAGGTGTCTCTTATGAAAGGACTATCTTTATTTCTAAAAGAACAATAAACCTCTGAAGGTAGCAGAAAGTAAAGTAGTGGTGTAGACATTTTTTTTATCATTCAGAGTATGCCAATATAAAAATCTGCTAAAATTTATTACCAAATATTTGGCTATTTTTCTGAATATTTACTTTCTCATAAGGTATCACTCTAGTGATCTCCCAGTTCTATTTTTCTTTAAAAATTAGAATGTTGTGCTATAGTGTAGTTTGTCAGTATAACAAAACATTGAAGCAAGTTTTATTTTGATGGAAGAAAAATGAAATTACACTTGATGAAAATTCACTTGATGATGGATTATGTGGGTGACTTATGGTACTTTAGAGGTGGCTCCAATATAGTGACACACATTTGTATAGGTGAGAACCTGAATTTCAAAAATGCATATGATATTATAAACTAGTGTTTTCCCACAAAAACTGATTCAAATTTAAATTTTTAAAAAATTAACTTCACTTGAAGTGAGCTGAATATATTTTATAGTCAGGAGGGATTTTATTTACAGCATATAGTTTATATAAACTCTGTCTCTCTCATTAGCACTGATATTTTGATTTGTTTCAGTCTTAAATTAGCTTCCTATGTCAAAAAGTCAAATAATATTTTAAGGCTTTCTTTTTCTAATTGATGCAAAATAAGACCACATTTTACTTCACTCAGACATTTATAATGCAGAATTTATTAGAAAACTGTACCCATAATAACAGGATAAGGATTTTGCTTTGCCCTTAATGTCATACTTTTATTTTGAGTTGTCTCTGGGCAATAAACGTTGTAAAGAAATATGTTAGTCAAGCACATACTAGCAATCTTAAATGATGGATTAAAGGTTGAGAGTATGTGGTGCTAAAAATCCCTAATGTAATCAGCTAGCACCCTGCAAAATATTATTTTCCAGAAAATAAAAAAGATAAATTATAAATATGTATATTTTTTAGTGAACTTGAGGACTTTGGTGACCTTGAGGAATTTCCAGGAATAAAGGTGGTTTTGTGAAGCTAGGTTACTTCTAATTCAACTTGATGCTCATTGGTTGTGGTAATTATAGGCACAATGCTTTAATATTCTGGTAAAGAGAGCTGTATGGGGTGTAAGACATTTACAACTGTTTTAACTGTAGAAATAAGAACAACCAAACCAATTTCCAGGTGAAAATATACAAGTCTTTTCATAAAGGACAGAAAATAGGCATATAAAAGGGAAAAAAGATTATGCTATTCAAATGTATATGGAAATTTTTGGCCATGAAATCTCATAAACATCAATTTCACATCTGGATGGGGAAACCTGAGCTTCAGCAAGAAAAAATGTTTCTGTTGCTTGGCAGAAATTTCTTTGGAAGACTTAAGGAAGATGAACGTTAAAGAAATATTTAGAAGCTGTTATTTTTCAGCTCAGTCAAAGCTGACCTTTCATTTCCTTGATTCTGATGATGTACATCAAGAAAATATTAGCCATCACTCATTAGTGGAAGAAGAGATTTCCTTTTCATTTTCCCTTGTGTGGAGACATTATGTAGAATATAAAAGAGATTCCAATCATATCATCAAAACCCCATTACTTTCCCACTTAAATTTGGGCTTAACATTTTTTAAAGAAGAAGGTTTTTTTTTTAAAGCTGACTATTGCATGAAAATTTGTTTTCAAAGCTGTATGTTTATGAACTCTAAGCTTCAAGAGATTTTGTAATTCACTACTAGAGGCATTGTTACAAAATATAAAAGGTATTGGTCTACTGTGGTATATTATAATTAGTATCAGTATTTTTGTTTTCCATGATTTATGCTTTGTGTAGTCCAAATATTGTTGATAATAATTGTGCTTAATTGATAGAATACATGTTTATTAGATACCAGAATGTCTACACAATTTACTCCATTGCATGTTTCCATAAAGGGCAATAGATATAATAAGTGCTGTGTTGACCTGCAATCAAAAATAATTAAAAACTTAATGACTGTCAATTCAGTTATACACAAGTAGTATATATTTTAGTGGCATCCAAGTCTATTTTCAGTATTCAATTCTTGGGTCTGCATCTTGCAAAATTGATTTTTCTTTGCACTCCGCAAGAAACAGAGCCATCAATGTTGAAGACTTCCCCGTAGTTTATTTTGAAGCAAAATAAGCTCGTTGAATCTATTTTATTGACTAAAGTTGATGGAAACTGCTAGAAGAGGCCATAGCTGACCATGTTGATTTATTTTTAAACTCTAGCAAGTGGTTACTGTGTGTTCCAGATAGATTTCCAGGAGGAAAATGAACTCATCCCACTCATTTACAAAATTCTTGGGCTTGAGGTGAAACTATCTCAGAAAAATTAATAGATCCCTGCATGGATGTTGTTCTTTATTTCCCTAAAGAAAAACATCTAACATTCCAGAATTGTTACACAGAAATTTAAAAAATGATGCCAGTGATTTCAAGGCCATTGGCTCAGTCCCTCTACATATTTTTGAATTTGTTTTCTATTTCATGAGCATGCACTATACACCAGGTCAATGAGCCATTTAAGAAAGTTGCCTATTGCTTCAAAATTTAGCAATAAAAAACAATGCGATAGATAAGCATATGTTGATCTGCTGAACTAGGTCGTTATTTTTTCCGAGCATTTAGGAATGACTGTTATATTAAGGTTTATGTGCTAAGTAATGGGGAAAGAAAAAGAACAGATAAAATCATAGTGAATGATCTCAGCAAACTTGGAGTTGATTTGCTTAGTCCTAAGTAACAAAATATAAAGATATGCTTCGCAAATTTCTAAATGCGTGATGAAGGAGGAATGATCTGGGTACTTTTACAAATGCTTGGTTAGTAGCAAGAGTTTCAGAAAGAAGAAAGAAGAGATGGAGTGAGTCTAGACATGGTGATGAACAGGATCTGAAGCAAGAAAGGAAGTAATATACTTAGGAGACCCCAACTGGAAGAATTAGAATGTAGCAGAGATTCTACCTTTTTGAGCAACTGAATCATCCTGTATTCTGTATAGATACCCTATCTTCTTTATCCATTTATCTGATGGTGGGTACTTCTATTGTTTCCAACTCTCGCCTGGTCTAAATAATGGCCAGTGAATATGGGGGTGTATATTTCTCTTCAAATTAACATTTTTGAATTTGGGAGGTATCCAGAAGTGAGGTAATGAGATCACATGGAATTTCAATTTTTAAATTTCTGTACCATCTCCATGCCAAAATCAAGCTCTCTTCCTTCTTCTTTGTTCTTGCTTTCTCATGGTTAGCCAAATCCTTCACCTTCCCTATCTATACTTGGCTCATTTCCTCACATCACTCAGGGTTCATTCCAAATTACTTCCTGTTTACAGACACATTTCTTGACTAAGTTAGCTAACTTTGTCTGTGTATAGCCAGTCTCCCCTTCTTTGCCACCATACCTGGCATGCCCTTCAGAGGACTTCAAGCTTTATTTTATTTTTATTTATTGTATGCTTATTTTTTTCATCACTTATGAATGGAGTAATGATCAGTATCATAAAAAAATGGGTTTTGTGACTGTTTTGTTCATTGTTTTACACCTAGACTTAGGGCATGGAACACATGTTCCAAAAATACTGATTAAGTGAAGGGATGAATTGGAAAAGAGTGACATTGCCATTCATCATAGCACTTACCATACAGTTCAATGTGGGAATCCTGACAGTATACACTAGAGTGCCCACAGCATTATCATGAGACTATTGAATGATCTGGATATTTGTGACTCAGGTTCCTAGGCCTCAAAGAAGCACAAATAATGGTCTTCTTGTTTGCACATTTCTTGAGAGCAATTGGATTAGGAAAGCTGTGTCTTTCTCATAGTGCCTTGCCACAGCAATATCTTCTCATAGAAGTCCTTGTCAAAGGACCATGCTTTTCAATGAACAATTATGCTCATCCACACTGTAAAGATAGCACTCTCGTTTTATGGATGGACAACTTGGACCTCTCATTTATTTCCTAAATTAACTAGTCTTTGATTCCCTTCGAGTAAGATCGCATTTTTATCGTTTAAATATTGATGATACTAAACTGAGACCATTTCAGTAAACATTTTGCAAAGAATTTGAAATGGCACTTATAGTGCTCCCAAACCACAAGCATTCCCACATAATATAAATCAGAAAGCAAAATAAAACTAAAATAAGTTTGCTTATGCTGATTGAAATCTCATAAGCGCAACACACATATTCTCTCAAAGTCGTCTTCATTTTAACTGAATGGGGTCATTGAGACCATTAAAAAGTTTGAAATAAGTTTATGACTTAAAACTTAAAATTAGTTTGTGACTATTTTTTATTATTTTAAAAGCTATGTCAATATTAGCTCATAGTTGGTTTTTGAGTAGTCCAACTATGAGCCAATATTGGTATAGTTTTTAAAATATTTAATAAAGTTAGTTACAAGCTAATTTTAAATTTTCAGTCATAAACTTATTTCAAACATATCTTGAAGTAGTTTCTTTTGATAATATGCTGTCTTCACAAATACTCCTGTTTTTTAAAGCCTGGGTAAATAAATGTTTAGAGAATCAGATTATTTTTTTATTATTATGAAGGAAGCAAGTTTTAGAAAAAGCATGTGAGATTTTAATAAGGAACTGGAATACTTCCACTGTATTATATTCTTCTGCAATGCCAATACATTTCAAAAGGGAAGTATGTGCCGAGTCTATGATATGCAAATACAATTTAGTGGGTATGTTTTGTTGCTGAGAGGCTGAGGTTCAGATTGCCAATGATAGCTGATTTTACCAAGTTTCCAAACAAGAGTGAAACAATCTAGATTAGTAGTGCCAAAGTATATGATGAAACTCCTTAAAAACAAGAGGGGAAGAATAGACATGGAAAGCAAAGGGAAGAGGGGGCACAACTATGGTGGAAGATTATGGGTATTTGATGGGTGTAATATGGTAACATACATGTGAAGAGGTGTCATCTTGAGCCCTGAAACATATACAGTGTTGTAAGCCAATTTTAACCATGATAAAAGTTAATATAATAATTAAAAAGCACCTTTAAGATACCAGTTGAAGACTGGTCTCAAATATACAGTTAAGTAGTTTGACTTCCATGAGACTGCCTGAGGTGAAGAAAAAAAAGACAGAGAAAAAAAAGGGAAACTTGTTTATTCTGAGTTAAAAGTCTCAGGAAACTCACTAATAATAGGCTGTGGGCAACTGGATGAACATGGAATGTTGTTGCTGCCACAAATGCCAATTTGTATAAATTATGACAGTTGGAGTCCACCACCTCTTCACTTTTCAACCACAGGAAGAAAGGCCACCCACAAGTGCAAACCAGGCAGGAGAGAGGCCCGGAAACCTTGACCCGAGAAGGGTAGTGAGAGACAATCTTTGTGCCTGTATCTCCTAATACCTGCTGAGAATGTTCAGTCCAGTCACATTGTCTTTCACCTACCGTAGGAATAAATTCAAGGACTGAGAGACAAGTCAAGTGGTCAAGTTCTGCAGAACATGTAATGAGGTAGGGCATGTGAGCTATTATGGGAAATGAATTGTCTTTAATATGGTGCAATGGGAAAAAAATGAAAAAAGCTGATCTGTGTAGTATTTGGTGGTATGCATATGTCAGAATGAATGTATACAAAGCTTGTATTCTCAATCAAGGTACTCCCGTGGATGAAATACTCAGGGCCAGGCCTGTTCACCAGTGAGTATCTGTTGTGGGCAGCCCACTGACTCTTGCTTTCATTACGCAGAAGACAACATCAATCAGAGCCTCTGGTGTGTTTGCTTGTGTTTGAGACAGTCAGGAAGGAGCAAGAGTGGAAATGCTAAGTGGTCGTAGTTGCTGGCCCGTATTGATGGGGTTGGTTGAGCTTGTCCTTGACTTCTTGGATTGTCAGTTCTGAGGGAAAAAGGTCAAGGTCTCGCAGAAGTATGTTTTGACTCTTTGCTTTAAATAATTTTGCAAGTGAAAAATTCATCTGCATAAAGCAGTTGGAGGAAATAGCTACTGTCAAACATTCAATAGCGATTTCCATAGTTTCCTTCTCATAAAGGACCCCATTTCTGATCATTCATAAATGTGCATTCACATTTAGCATCATGCACTTTCCTTCCAAATATTTGTAAGCGTGAAAATTGAAAAAGATATTTGCATGCATGCGAACTAAAGTAACTCCATAAGGTATGCAAGGGCAAAAACTCAGGTTAGACAATACAGGTCTGAGGGGCCTTCAATACTTTGTTGGAAAAGCATGTATCATTCAGAGTTTCATTGATATGTATCTCTTACTTGACAGCTTGTTGAATATTCCAGTAACTCCAAGGAAGCAAGAAGGAAAGGATGACTATTGTGTCTCAATACTATAATATTACACTTAATATCTCAATATTTCTACTCTATGTCATTTCTAGCCCAGTTTTATAAAATGCTATAAAATAATATAGTAAAAATAGTGGACTACTGCCTAATGCATCACCAGCTTTTCAGGCCCATTCCACATTACCATAATGTAACATCTGTGTCATGACATCATACCTGCCCCATGGGGTCATTAGCTTAGTCCCAGCATGTTGAGCCTGAAAGTTGTATCAGAAGAGTGAGGGTGTGTCCTCACAAGACCAAAAGAAACAGTTCTGTGCCTACCTGTATAAGGACTAGGGCCTGAGTGGGCAAGTGGCAGCTAATCCAGGTTGGCCTGGCTGGTCACCCATGGTGCCTTGGGAGGGTACCTTCTGCAGGGTACAAAATGCTCTGCTTACATTGACAATGCATTGGGAGCAGTGGTGGTCCTCCTACATTGAGGTGATGATATTTGGGTCAATATTAGGAATTGGAATTTTTGAAAGTTTTGCCCAAGAAACCAAGGTCTTTATTCAAGTTAGTCGTTGGGTAGATCTGAATTTGTCAGCTAATCATAATGATGATGAAGATATATTATGGAGTTATGAAAGTAACTTCTTTCACATTAAGCTGAAATAACTATTTCTGAAGAACATAGCATCAGATTTTTTTTATTTTTCATTCTGTGGGTTCGTATAATGTTTATAAATATACTTTGTGATTTCCCAATTTCTATTGTTCATTTAAAGCAGCGAGTAGAAAAAATAGCCTGTCTTTTCATTCTTTTAATGGATAGAAAGTTGTTTTGTATTTGAAGTAATTAAACAGTGAACACTTTCAATCTATTGTCAGTTAAAGTGCTTTCTTCACATCCTGAGTGTGTAACTTTTTTCTATGTATTTATCAAGTAGGGAAAACTAAAATAATGCTGGCTCATTGTTGAAGAATTTTGAAAGGTAGTTTATTTTTCTTACAAAGAATGTAAATAACCATAAAATATGACCATTGCTATTTAATAATTTTTAAATGTTATATAATGTTCATACTTCTGTTCTTTATATTTACCTCAGAATTATTGAACATCTTTATAGAGCTACAATGAGTACATTTCATAGCAATTTGCAAAGCAAAAAATACAAGCCAAGATTGATCACTGAAAAAGAAAATCTTGAGCAGATCTTTAAATATTGTTTTGAGTTTGAACTTGCAAAAGAAAGGTGATTTTTTATATGTATATATTGTATATATTCATTTACACCCCTGGGTATGTACATAAGCATATATATTAATTATATTATTACATGTCTATGTAGTTATAATTCTTTTATATAATTTTACTTGGAATTAATTTTGGAATCAGAGAGCTCTGAATATTTCAAAAGTTACTGATTATTAAAGTGATTGTAAAAATATTTTCCAATATATTAAATAATATTCAATCTTTTCAAGTTTTAAATAATCTCAGGAGAAAACTCCTAAAAATCTTCAATAATTTTTTAATAATGAGTGAAAGATATTTTTGTCTTTAAAAAATCATGTCATAAAGTTTAGCAGTCACATAAATCCTTGGCAGGGTTGACTGAAGAATGGCACTGGAGAGAAATTGAACTGACACCACAAATATGTTTGCAGGGTATTGTTTTGTTCAAGTGTTATGTAAATGCTGCAAATCTAAAACAGAAAGTTTATGTAACAGATGCCAAGTCAGTCCTTGTATGTGCTTCATTCCTTGTTACTTGGGAAATGATGTGTTTTCTGCTTAATGATGCTGAAAATCACTCCAAGGACAGAAAGCCAAATATGGAGGAGACTATTCCATCTTGTGCTCTGCAGCCCATCACTTATTCCATGGATGGCATGAACTTCATTTAAATGGCTACAAGCAGGGTGTGACTTGTGCTGTATACTCCTAAAAAATGAACACAGACTAGAGTTCTCAATGGTGACTTAGTGAGCAAGTAACTTTTTAATAAGCTCCACTGGTATGATTGGTGATTGAAGTAGGCACTACCAGATCGTATACTGCTAGTAAGTCTTTACCATAGAAATAGCAGGGCAATTAAGTACAATAAACATTTAACTGGTATTTTCAGTATATTTATTAGAGTGCCGCTGACCTTGTTTTTCAATCTAAAACATACTTGAAGGACTAATTTGCCAAACAATGAATACAGTAGTAAGTTATAGATATCTTTTCAAACTTAATATCTAGCCTTCATTCCATGAACTTCATTGTAATCATTAAATTACATTTAGGGACATTATTTTCAGCTTAGACCATCAAAATCGATTTGAGATTTTGACAATCTATACATCAACTAGTATAAACCCTAAATCAGAAATCATTTAGGTTGTCATAAGGAATATTAAGGTAGATTTTGAAAAGATGCGTTTCCGTTTTTCTTTCCCAGTAGATGGAAAAGCTATTATATTACCTAATAATAGCTCCTTCAGCAACCTAAGCAACTTTCTAGTGATTTGGCCATCACGATGAAATTTATACAAGTCAATTTGTTGATTATGCTTCAGGTTGGCTTGGCAGCTGCGTACTTATTTTGTCATTATAACTGTCTTTTTAGAAGACAGAAGTGACAAGGACTTTAGTCTTTGAGATTTTTACTTCTAATCAGTACAATCAGATTGGGTGCCTATTGTTGCCTATTCAATATCTTCATCTTGGAGAGGGTGGAGGGAGAAAAAGACTAAACAGACTAGATGTGTCAAATTTTAGTTTTGAAACCAAAGAGAAAATAGTTCTGGAAAAAAATAATAAATTGACAGATAATATATGCAAGTGTTTGTCTTTCATGCTTGTCACTAGTAATTATGTTCTGAAAGGTATGGTATTGCCACCTTTCTTGTTTCTGTTATTCAAAAGTTTATATATTGTGTTCTAAGTAATTTACATATTTACCAAGCATGTTGGAATAACACCAAACTCTTTTCTGAGGAAAATATTGACCTTGTCTGCAGGTACTCAATTTGATAAATTCTGTAGGGACTTAAAAACTAATCTGTTCAGATCCAAGTCAATTTGTCTTGTTAATTAAAAAAAAAAATGAACTCATGTCCTTTTAAATCTTACCGCCCTTCAAGTTCAACATCAAGGACAATAAATCTGTCCTTAATTACAACCAAAAAAAAAGTCTACTGCAGGCCCTTGCCAGAAAACATAATCCTAAATTTGCTGCTGCCAAAATCTTATCAAAAGTGTGATAATACTCATGGAATATGGCTTGACAGATATATAGAATATTTTACAGAGTTTTTAAAATACATTAAATTTTTTCCTTGGATAAAAATGGTTCACCATGGAACTGGATTACCAAGTAGTTGATGGTGCATTAGCTCCTATTGCAATTATTTTTTCCTGGGAATTTCACATGAGCATTATGCCATACTAAACTCTTGTGTTCTAGGTTGGAACCACTTCTTCGTACACTGACCAGCAGATCACATTATTTTGTTTTGGCGAGGACCCATGGGAGAAATTTCCCTTAAGAATAGTATTACAACTATCGCTTTCTTCTAGAAAAAAAAATCTTATAAAAATGTAACTCAAACTTTTAAATTTTGCTTTTAAATTTTACTCATTTTTTTTGTGTTACTTGGATGTTTACACCTATATTTGAACCCTGTATGCAAATATGTAGAAATGAGTTTTACCTCTTATATCACCAAATTTTTCTCTTCTATTTTATTTGTGACTTGATTACCTCTGTTATCCACAAAATAATATGTTTTTTGTAAATCATTTTGAATTGAACTTGTATAGGAGACTATTTTGAGATATGAAGTATTATTATTGGATGATAAGAACAAGTTAGAATTTTAGAAAAATAATATTTTGATAAAGAAGACTAGGTTGGGAGTAAGGGTGCTGTAGGAAAGAATATATGTTTTGAAAAAATGGCAGCAAAATCTAGTGAGTTGAAAAGAGAACTCAGAAAATAAGTGTGGAACATAGAGAAAACAAAAGTTGGAAATGTTCATGAAACACAAATCAAGTGACTAGTTGCCAATCAGACCTATTTATTTGGAATAAACAGAATGAAGCAAGTCAACTCCATATTCAGCCTTCAAAAATCTAGTGTATGGTAGATTAGGGATTTAAAAGGGGGAATGGAATAGATGTCAGAAGAGCATTTTGAGTTTGGGGTGGTCTGAAATATATATATGTAAGTTTATCCAACAATGGAAAGTTGGATAAACAGAATGGGAATCAGGGGAGAGGCATCTAGGAGATACAGAATTGTGACTATCAATCTAAAGATAATAACCTATTCCCTCCATACAAGTTATAAGGGTCTGTTAACAAATATCTACACAGAACTCACACAACTTAGCAAAAACAAAGCAGAAAGTCCATCAAAAAAATGGGGTGAAGAGCTAAAAAGATACTTCTCAAAAGAAAAAATACAAATGATCAATAGCATATGAAAAATGCTCAACATCACTAGTAATCAGGGAAATAAAAATCAAAACCACAATGAGATATCATCTCACACTAGTAAGAATGGCCCATATTAAAAAAAAAAAAAAAAAAGGGCAACAACAACAAATGCTGGCATGGATGTGGAGAGTAAGGAACATTCTTACACTGCTGGTAGGAGTGCAAACTGGTCCAACTCCTCTGGAAAGCTGTGTGGACGATCCTTAAACTACTGAAAATGAAACTCCCATTTGATCCAGAAATGCCTCTTTTAGGAATCCACCCAAAGGTTACAAGACTCTAATTCATAAAGACACCTGTCTCACTGCTTATTAGAGCATTATTTACAATAGCCAGGATATTGAAACAACCCAAATGCCTCCAAACAGATGAATGGTACAGAAAGCTGTGGTATATGTACACAATGGAATATTATTTATTAATCAAAAAAGACAAATTTATGTCATTTGTGGCAACATGGATGGATCTAGAAGGAATCATGCTAGCAGAAATAAGCCAAAAAGAAAAAGAGAAATACAAAAAGAAAAAGAGAATTGAAGCACAGAGACTTGGAGAAAATGGGGGTTGAAAGGGCACAAAAGATTAACATGATAATTCATGGGTGATTAAGATGATGGGAGAACACTGGAGTAGATAATGAGATAAAAAAAAAAGAAATTGTACTGACAAAATATAAAAAAATAAATTAAGAAAAAAATAAATAAGATATCACCCTATGACTAAGAATTGAAATTATGATAGTGAATGAGCTTATTCAAAAAGAACAATTAGAATTAGAGTTAGTGGTAGACTATACTTTGGTGGAAATTGATATTAAAGGGTTGACAGGCAAAACCTGCTTTAAAATATATTTAACTTTTGAAAAAGAACCAAAGAAGAAAACCAACTATAGACAAAATCAAATGTAAAAAAAAAAAAAATTAAAAGATATCTTAGTTTGAGTAGTAGGAAAGTGCAATGGGATCTATTTGATAATTGGAAGGTTGTGAATAACCCGACTGCAGCGATTCCATGGATTGATGAGAAGTAAAGATGCAAAGAATTTGAAGACTGACTAGGCTTCATTTATTTACAGAACCACTATTAAATTATTACAAAATGAACAGAGATCAACAGAAAAAGAAAATTTCTGACCATTAAATGGATACACAATTCACCCAACAAGGTATTGTTGAATCCGTTCAGAAATTAAGAAAAATAGACTATAAAATATTTAAATTCCTTTAGATGTATAACCTTAGTTTAGCTATTAATTGAGAATCACATATAATAAGTTAAAGAACAATCTCAATCATTTTAATTAGGTTCAAGATGTTAGAAAAACCCACCATTTTGACTATGGTGGAGGAGATTGAGGACTTGGCGGTGAGGTTGAAGTGGATTGTGCCTCATCCTTTATCTCTGAACCCGAGTGTTATTAACCAATGTTACTTCAAAAACAATCTCACCATGTTTTTCTCATAAAAATGCTGAATAAATCTGAATGAAATTAGAGTTGAAGGAAAATCTAACTCAAAAATATAATTCAATCCCCCAATGTTCTAATATCATATTTAAGAATAAATATGACATGTCTAATTTTGCAACATGGAATCATTGAAATAAAGCAATGGACATTAGCATAAAGAAAGGCAAATATAATTTTGCAAATATAATTATAATTCTGGAAACACTAAAATTTTCTTAAACAAAAGAGACAATGTTTCCACCAAGAATACATATTTGATCATCATCTGATCTTGGGGTAAATAGGAATGTTCCTATTTTCCCAGCTGATCCTCAGAGATATGACATTATTGTCTTCTATTGTTACTCTAGTTCCATGATTCCTTTTTCCAAGGAACTTCTGCTAATCATTTTTACATGTAAATATTTAACATGAAAGGAAAAAGCCTTTGCTATAATCTATTCATACATTATTTAAGATTTTTAGGTCTTATTTCTATCATCTAGTTCATACCCATCAACAGAGTATGTTTGTGTATGTGTAAGAAAGAATGGTTATTAAATTCAAGTTTAAACTCAGACATTAAGTTGGCACATAGAATATTAATTTTACCAGTTTTCTCTTAAATCCCTTTAGTATAATAGGAAATCACCTAAATTTTCCCTTTACCCTTTAGCTGCTAATTCAGAGCACTGAAAGTCTTTGTAGAGATGATTTGCTTATTTCCAGTATATAGAAATGTGGTTAATTTTTAAATGTTATCCTACTGTTCTGCTAGCCTTCAAATTCACTTGTTAGTTCCACTATTATCCAGATTCCTTAGGTGATCTGTATAAACAATCACTACTTGCAAATAAAGTCTTATTTCATTTCCAAGCTAGAGTGACTTTTGATTCTTGCCTTATATACTAGGTAGGGTCACCAATATTTTATTAGATAGATACAGTGTTGGGAAATATTTTTCCTATATTGAAATCTCAGACCCTTAGTCCTGAACTTATCACTATGATGATAACTGTGTTTTCATAGATTCTCTTTATCACACAATGACTTCTCCTGTTACTAGTTTTCATTATGAACTTGTTGAATTTGGTCATTTGCTTCTTTTCATATATGTGAGAGGCTATATGTTTTATCTTCTTGTTATCATATAGGTTTTAATTTTTTTGCATTATCTAAATGCTGTTCTTTGTTGTTTTTTCTGAATTAAAAAAATAAGACCAAGAAAAAATGGATAAAATACTTATTGGTTCTTCCCTTTATGCAAAAGGAAAACAAAATAGTATCTAACTCTTATTTATCACATTTGTAGAGATTTTGATGGAATGTGCATTATCTTTACTAAGACCTGACTTTTGACTAGCTGCTATCTCATAATCAATAGACTTAAGTGACACTCATCGATGAGGCTCCATTTTTAATGACAAATTCTCCTCCCTTCCTGGCTCTACCTGTCTTCATCTTATGGAGAAAGAATTTGGTCTCTCATAAATGTCCCTTGTCAGTTAGTTACAGGTCTCAGTAGATGTCCTGTAACAGGATTGGAACAGTTCCTCTATTAATACTGTTTTGAGTTTTTCCTTTTTTTTTTTTTTTCTAAGAAGTGAACACTGAATCATGTCAAATGCTTGTTCTCTGTCTAGTAAGATGATGAATAGGGTTTTCTTTATAGGTTATTCATATAATAAATTACATTGATTTTTTAAATGTTAAGCCCCCTTTGCTCTCCTGCAATCAACCCCCCCTGGCTGATGATGTATTATTCTTTGAGTGGGCTATTGAGTTTGAATTTGTTTGTCAAATTTGACTTAGAGTTTTTGCATATTTGTTTATGGGGAATATAGGTCTACATCTTTTTCTTCTTTTAATGTAATGTCTTTGGCTTTGGAATCAGAGTAATGCTGGCTTCATAAATAAATTTCAAATAGTCACCTCTTTATATTTTCCAGTAGTTTTATAGAATTGTGGTACTTCCTCATTACGTAGTAGAAAGACTTTATCAAGGAAGCATAACATTTTATTTGTGGAGAGTGTTTAAAACTATGATTCCAATTCTTCTGAGAAATATAGGTCTATTCAAGTTTATACAATGTAGAGTGAACTTTCATAATTCATGTCTTCAAAAAATGCCCATTTTATTTAAGTTGCTGAATTTTGACATAGAATTGTTGATAATGTTTTTCTTATTGATTTAATACCTTTAGTATTTGATGTGATATAGTTTTTCTTATGCTCATTTGTGTCTTTTTATTTCTAGACCAGTATCACATTTTTGAAATTGTGAAAAACTCAGCTTTTGTTTTTACTGATTTTTTTGTTTTCCTTGTCCATGCTTATTTCACTAATTCACATTATTATTTTTTTTTATTTTTCCTTTACTCTATTTGGTTTGGGTTTAATTTTTTCTTGTCCTCTGTTTTCTAGAGGTAGAGTATATGGTCCAGAATTTCCAACCACAATATTGTCATTTTCTTGGGAATTCTTTTTGGGTTGACAAAAAATTAGAACTTCATATTAAAAAATTAACCAAAAAAAATAGCTTTCAAAGACTGATGACATAGACTTGGGATCCCTGTGAAAACAGATGGGTTAGTAGGCTTCTAATAAAGACAGACACATAAAGTTAAATCTTTTAAGTCTAAAGTGAAATGTTTCAAAATTGATTTACAAAAGATTATGAAAATTTCTCCTTATAATAACCAGGTTATATTCCTTGAAGTACTAATTCTAAAGTTTGACTTTAGAAAAATTGTCAAGTATATAGTAAAGTTTTTCTGAAATTGAGTCTATTTCACTTTATCAGTAGCATTTATTTTGACCAAATAATATTCTACCTATAGATCTATAATAAATGATTTTAAAAAATTGTATAATAATCTAATTTTATTCTATGCAGTATAATTTATACTACAGTATTTTGAAATATTTTTTAACTTTCAAACAGTTCTATAAAGTATTTTTTCTTTTCTTTATTATCTGATAAACAGCACAAATAAATGAAGGACAGTTCAACATGGCATAAATATGTTCAAGAAAAATAGTTCTTTTAGGTTTGAAGTCTAAGTTCTG
The DNA here is from genome assembly GCA_004024945.1 of Uropsilus gracilis. Lineage (NCBI taxonomy): Eukaryota > Metazoa > Chordata > Mammalia > Eulipotyphla > Talpidae > Uropsilus > Uropsilus gracilis. Next base: position 52,479 of record PVHY01006820.1, on the reverse strand, counting down.
CTGTTGCTTATCAATCTATATAGAGCTAAGTGCTGAATATTAGAAAACACTTAACTATATAAATTAATCATTATAATACCAACTCATTGGACAGATCTCAAACTTTTCTGTTTTCATTATTTCTTTGTACTTCTAAAAACCATCAAGAATCCAGAGATCTCAGATTTATTTCATGCTGTTTGCCTTATGAGAAATAAAAAGACATACTGTTAAATGACTTTAAAATCCCAGTAATAAAACAATTTCTTATTTATATAAATATATACACTTTCCTGAACAAAAATATTTAATGAGAAGTGTGTTATATGTTGCAAATGTCTTTACATTAAATGTCTTTAATATTTGCCAAAACAGAAGAGAACTGGACTCATATCTACTTTCTACATTCGACCTATTGAAGCTTCACACCTCAGTTAGCTTGTGAAAAATTCAATACACACTCATGTAACAATGGGAATGGAAAAAGCAAATAATGTCCTTATGTTATTTTTATGAACATAGATTTGATTCTTTAGATCCTAAAGCATCTCAAGGACCACTAGGAGTTCCCAGATCAAATCATGTGAACTACTGCAGTAATTTTCATTGAATATTTACAACAGGTTATGTTTACTCTGAATTATGTCATTTAAACAGGAAATAAGAAAAAGTTTCTGAGAAGAGAGATCATTGCAAGAGCTAAATTTGATTAAGATGACCCATATTCTAGTCTGCACATTGCCCTTGTCCCTTTCTTCCCATTCAGATTAAAAACCTTGTGAAATATGAAATGCTCTGCTATTTTTGCCTTCTCACTTCCTACTCAGTTTGGCATACACTCTAGCACCTTGTGCTACCAGAAAAGTTGATGCTAAATTATATGCTATGTGTAACATTTCCAAGTTCCTTACACTTGTAATTTTTCTGGGTTATACATTTTAAAAAATATTCACATTACTTCAGAAAATACTTAAAAGATCTGTCATGATGCAAAAACAAAATGGGATCTTAATATAGAGCCATCAGTAAAGCTAACTTAAATAGATTTAATTAATCTGAACTGTGACCGAAAATAAAATAAAGAAGTAAAAAAATACAAACACTAAAATAAATAAATAAATAAACAAGTAAATAAAATGCAAATAAATAAATAAATAAAATAAGTAAATAAACTACAAAAACTAAAAAGCTTTTAACACATGTAAGGATAGAGTCTTGTGTTTATTAGAAAAGTAAAAGCACCTGAGGAGTCACATGATTATAATTCATATGTTTTAATCCTCTGCAGTTCCATATCCAGTCTTGCTCTTGATCATTTCCTTACTCATTCCAGCTTTGTCTGATTTCAAATCCAAGCGGTTCATAATGAGGTTGGAGATAGAATATGAATTTTCATAAAAATAGAAATTTTTGAGAGAATCTAATGAGTACACCTGGGACATCAAGGCTACAGTCTCAGAGATCATGTTTTCATTGTGTATGTGTGAGAAACGCAGATGATTTCTGGGAGGTCATAAAATTTGTCCAAAGGTATATTGGGACAAATTCCAGATCTTTGACTCCTGCCTCAATAAATTATTGATCCACTAATGTCTATTTCTGTTTTTGTTTTGGCAACATTCCCTTCCTACTTTAGTTATTTTGGCATATATGTGGGTAGACAATCACCCAGAATGTATTTGTAATATACTTAATTTATTTCTATCACTCTGGGAAACTTATAACAAGGAAGTCACTTATTAGAAAATGATGTTTCAACCTTTTGTAGATTTACAGGGCATGGAACAAATCAGGAAAGCGGTGGTTTTCCTATTATATAAATATTGTGCAAGTGTCTCACACTTTCTGAATGCAGTTTGAATTAAAAGCAAGTTTGGCAGGCTTTCAAAGTTGAAGAATGTCATTTATTTGGTATCTTGCCATGCATTTATTTCCCTACACAATAAATAAAAATCTAAGATAAGATTGTCACTTTAATGCATTAATGACAGCATAAAAATACAGAAATCAAGCAGGAAATGTCTTTGTTTAGGAGATCTAATATCAAGGCTGTTTTGAAACATCTGTCAAGTGATTTTTTTTTATAAATGAGAAAACTGAGGCATAAATAGAATGCATAAGTTAAAAAAGCATGATTTATTTAAATGGGAACAAATGTGACTTTTCATGACTATTGATCTATGACTATGTGATAATACATTTAGATTTCTTGCAAATAGTCTCTGAAATAACTCAGTGCACTCACTGTTTATTACAAACTTGACAAGTTCCAAACACCAGCTTCTACACAAGAAATTGACATTCTACTTCTATAACCAATTATATTCTAGATGCAGTTATTTATAATTAGCAAGAGTTTTCTATTTTTTAATTTACTGCCAGAACATCCCCTTGAATACCTCAATTCTAAGAATTCCTGACTTACTTCTAAGCATCCTCTTGAATGTCTCAATTCTAAGAATCCAGATTTTGCTATGTGTAGGTTTCCGTTAGGATTAACAGTGCTTATTCAGTGGAAATTAAGTATTTGACAAGATAGAGAAATGTTAGGTCAGGAAGATGTAATTAGGCACCACTGGAAGTTTTTATACAAAATTTATAGGCAAGTTGGGGCAGCAGTGATAGCTTTAATAAATATTTAAAGTCTTGGCCCCTGAGAGTTGTCACACGGTGAATGTAATTCTATATGGGTGATTAAAGTTGTTGACCTAGAGACTTGAGCAAAATACTTGCTTCTTCAGTATTGGGTCTGCTTCCCTAGCACTGGTTGACTTAATGTACAGCAAGGAAATAGATTTGTCCAAACAAAAATAGGATTTTGCCTAATTACCATCTCTGTTCCTTGGTAACAGGTCAAAACAAAATCCAGATAATACCAGATAAAGAAAAATTCAGTTCTCTTTATTCAAACCTTCTGCTTTTGATTCAGGAATTTTTTTGAGAAACTTAGATGATTAGATGACTTGTTTCTACATTACCTATAGAATAATGTGATTTGAATCTGAATGTGATTGGTACAAAATCATATATAAAATACAGGGGATTTGTTATACTATAATGCTATGTTGTGTATGTATATAGAATTGAAACCAGTAAAAGAAAACAAATAATGTGTTTACTGAAGATAGACATTTGACTTATTCCTTTATTTTGCCAAAGGATTTGAAAATAATAGTAATGGAATTTTGGTTTATATTATTTTCATTTTTTCTCAAGAAATAACTTAAAAATAGTAATATTAATAATAATATGATTTATATTTATGATTTAAAGGTTGAAAAAATGCCTTTCTGGATATGCTGGTATATATTTATTTTATTACCAGAATAAAGAGTGCTTTTCATTCTACTACATAATTTAAACTAACATAACTTCTGAGTTCTGTTGACTCTTTTAATGACAGAAATCTGTGTTTTCATTTTAGATGGGTGAAACCGTGGACATTCTAGTCTATTCATTAGCTATAGCATTCCTCTCTCTTTATCTTAACTAATAGCTATAAAATCATGCCTATCGTATCCATACGCAAATGTATGTGAACCATAATTGAACATACAGCTCATCTGATGAATCAGGCATTATTATCAAATTAAGTTGTATAAAACATTATTGTAAACTTAAGAAATACCAATGGCAGGCCTATGAAGATATGTAGGATGACAGGCTGTTAACAGGCTATATTAACACATTTTTTCCCCCTTACACCTTTTTCTTTTGTGTAAAAGATAAGGAAGACACAAAAGGTCAAATACCTATTTTGGTTAGAATAGCATTAGCTTCCATGCCAAATGCAATCAAATGATAAAGTGTAAATTCTTAACATGGTAAAAGTGGTACCCCAAAGTCATTCAATATCATCATTCCCTTGGGTTTTGTGACCCATCTGAGGTTTATACACTGCAACTGTATGAACACAGGGAAACAAAGTTCAACTTTCTGTTTCTCAGAGAAAATATCTAAGTGGGTGGTCCAAAGTATGATCCATAAGTTAATTTTGACATACACTTTTACTCTCCATATTCAAGGTGTTTCATATATATATGTATGTATAATGTATATATATACATATATGTATATGACAATCACCTGTGTTTTCTGTCTGCACACCAATTTTTCATCATCAGTTGAGTGACTATTAGTGCCAGGAGCTTATCCTAGTAACTGTAGATATTTTCTAAGCAGAGATATCTCCTTCCAGGTTTAAAGCTCTATTCTAACATTTTCTGAAACATGAGGCTACCTATTAAGACCTCTACTACATCACATTTATAAAGCTTAAAATAGTAAACACAGCAGAATTATGTAAAAGGGATTTCCAAGAAATATCCCTGAATCTGAAAATAATATGCATGCAAGAATGACCATCTTCAGCCTTAGGTCAACTGTGGGGAGGAGGGAAAGTTGTTAAGATAGGAGAGGGAAGAGCTCAAGGAATGTGGAGATGGATTAGGGAGCAATGGTAGTGGGAGAAATATCAAGACCACATCTGAGGGAAGAAATATCCACTTTGCAAAAATGAACAATGATATACGAAAAAATATATAATTTAAATGTAGTCAAATTTAACTTGTGGAGATAAATGAAGGAGAACGTAGAATGTCAAAGCATTTCTCCTCTCAAGTTGTCACCCTTGATATAGCTGGAAATATCTGACCGCGATCACAGAACTGACCATTAGAATGAATAGGCAGGCACTTAAAGAAAATCAATCACAGTGACAGAATTGAACACTGGCTAGTCAGCACACTGTGACAATGAGTTTGTTCCAATAGGTGAAGAGAATGTTCAGATTTCCAGACTTAAAACTAGAACTAAATCATTCCAGGGTTAACTCTTGTCCCTAAAAGCTAAGCATGCAAGAGCTTCTGTAGACAACTGAGCATATTTTAATATTTAAAACAGTTTTCAATGAAGTCTAGCATACATATAGAAAAATATGTGAGTTATAATTATGTTGGATGAAGAATTTGCCCAAAATACATCTAGATAAGAAAGCAAAGTATCACTACCACTTCACATACTACCTGTATGCCTGTCACTGTCACCAGCCCTTAAGAGAACCATAGCTCTATTTTTAAGGTTATTGATCAGGCATTTTTGTGCATCTATTATTTCTAGATTCAAGAGTATTTGATGGGGAATCCTTTTTCTGTAAGGCTGATGTGTTAACTCATTCAAACTAAGCTCGTGTGTGACTTATGGAGAAACTGATAGGTACCCTAATGCTTTAGAAAATGTTGAAGTACAGAGCAGTCATTTAACCAAATCTCCTTACTCTATTAGCATATAGTATAAATGAAAACTATATATGACATATAGTGTATGTAGAGTATATGAAAACACATTTTTTGGGAAATATTCTTGGGAAAAAGAAAGTCTGCTGATCTCCCTTCCAATGAATGTATTAACTGTTATCAACCCTATAACATATTGAATTGATAAGGAACTAGGACTATAAAGTTAGACAAAATTTCAATGACTGACTCTGTTACTTGGTTAAATGTTCAATCTGGAACAAAATAAACCTCCCTACTCCTTGTATTCTTCTTAAGTAAACAATGTTGTAATAAAACTGAATTGACAGTGTATAGAAATAAAGGGAACTAATGTCAAAAAATAATTAGCTCAGACTCTGGCACATGGCAAATTCTCAATAAATTGCAAATAGGATGCAAGCCCTTTGTCTGTAGTATTTGATCTCTAGGAAGCCATTTTAATAATGCTATGAAAAATTTCATAGAAAATATGAAAAGTTTCATGCATAAAGCCTTCAAAGTGATGATTATTTTTTTAAAAAATGGAAACCTGAGACACAGATTTCATTAGGATTAATGTGAAAATGAACTAAAAAATACCTGAAACATTCTCAACTTTTAAAATATGGAAAACTGCTAAGTAAAAATGATTTGAACAAAAATTTACTTGTCACTATGATAGTGCAACCTTGAACAATGAAAGCTATATCTTATTCTGACTAAAAGGCATAGTCCTTCTGACTTTAAGTTTTCAGTAATTTTAAAAAATATTTTGAATTATATGTAACAAGTGATTTGAAAATGATTAGAGCCTTTTGGTAAAAATATAAAAGCTTGAATAAAATGTCAAATATTAAACCTGTTAATTTCATCTTAATCATGGAAATGTGGCTACTGAATTTTCAACTCTATGATATTTGTCTCAAGTACAAAAAGTAGGTTCAGAAATAGTAAACATAATTTGTTTTAAATGATAATTATTTTTACTGTAAGGTCAGAATGTTACTGTGTTGCCCACATGCACACACATACATAAACGAATGAATGGACAAAGCTTAAATATAAGCAAAAGTTTTTTTTTTTTTTTTCACTAAATAAGTCTTTGTTGTAATGTAACAAAAATACTTTTATTATTGATATATGTTACTCTTTCACATACATAGTTCAAACAATTTGGCACAACTATCCTAAAGATAAAAAAAAGGAGAAGGTAGAGGAAAAAGGAAGGAGTATGGAGGTATAGAAGTCCAAAAAACAGGGAAGTAAAAAGGGAAGGGATGAAAAAAGTTTAGTTTGATAAAGAGCTGGATAGGACTTTTCAATTTTTTATTGAAAAACACTGGCTAGAACAATTTGGTTCTTACATTTGATATTAGAAATTTTGATGGACCTATCTAACCCTGTTTTCATTTTTTATAGACTAGCAGAACATAGAATTCAGTTGGCTTACATGTTGCTTTGTGTGTGAAGGATCTGATATTTTTGTATTGTCCTTAATAATTTTTCATAATTTATTTCCTCTCTTTATAATCCTGAAACTGTTTAGTCTAATAGAAAGTGATTCATATGTTATCAAACTATTCTTTTTAGAATTTTACACTAAACAAAACCTTTGCTTTCTGTCTTGGTCATTGCAAAATCTAAATGTTTGCAGTTAAAATAGGAGCAAACTGTGACTTCTACTTTTGTCAGGGATTCATTCATTCTTCTAGGAATTGCTGAATGAGCGTCATATCTTGCAGGGACCCTGATCTAAATGGATTGATAAGAGTTATGAAAACCAGCTTTCCCACTTTGGCTATCTGAGCTTTGGCCTGTTTTTGTAAGGCATACATAAAACCACTGGTTAGTGATTTAATGAAGCAGAGCCAGAATTACTGCCTTGATATAAAGCGAGCCTTCACAGTTGTCTAGCCATTTGGAGGTCAATCTGACTATTTCCATTGCATTAATGAACAACATAGGTAAAATTCATCATGAAGTCACAGCCAGTTATGAGAAAAATAAAATTCAAAAATTTCAGTTTGATTCAAGTCATGTGTTAGCTCCTCAGTGAAATACTTCACTAGTCGATAGCAGTTCTTGACGCATTACTGCCATCTATGTCCTACTCAATAATTTCCTTTTCCTCACTCTCAATTCTTAAAACTAGCATGCAATCTTAGAAAACTGATTCTCATGATTTTCAACCCCTTTCAAGTCATAATGGAAGAGTTACATTTTTGGGGTCACCTCTGCAGGTGAAACAGTATATATCATTTGTTGTCAACAGTGGTTCACAGGCAGAAATGAAATGTATTGTTTCCACGTGGTAGCATTTTTCTCCTATTTCCATGATCAGAGAAACATATCAAGATATAGTCACTATCATCTTTTGTTACTACGTGTCTCTGATAAACTGGCTTCCCCTCATCTCCCCTTAGAGGTTCATCATGAGAAATAAAACTAAACCTTCGTTCTTGTACTAAGACAAAGGTATTACTTGTTAATGCAGCTAACCCTGATCTATTCAGACTGATCCAGCAAAACAAATTGTGTAGTCCTTTCTAAAGGACTACACAATAAAAGTCATAAAGACTTTTATGAAAGAAAATAAAAGATTTGTATCCTTTAGGAATAGTCTGCTGTAGTTTTGATTAACTGAATCAAGTCAAGTGTGAGTATATATCTAAAGGCTTGCTACTACAGGAGTCTGTAAAGTACAACCAAAAATATGACTTCTCTGAAAATGGTATTTCATACACATTTTAAATGTATACATAACTTCACTGTAAAGATATCAAAGTTCACTGGGAGTTGAAGGATTGTGTAGGAGGAATTTCCTTTTTTATGTAGAAAGCTAATCTCACTCCAAGAAGAATTGGCAATGATATCTCTTTCCAGATGGAAGTGTACAAGCTCAGTGTGAAGACTTCAAGCGCAGTAGTAGGTGAGAATTTTGCTCTCCAGAAAGCAACTTTGATGAACATATACATTGTTTTCATGGCCAGTGCCCATCTGGCTGACTGAATACCTGACCACATGTTGGTCAGACTGAAAGATAAATTCTAGTTCATCTGCTCTGAGAGTACTGCCCACTGGACTTTGGAAGTTCCTTTGCTATAGATAGGCTGCAAATGGTTGAATGTGATTTCATTTCCTCTTCTTACAAACTCATCAAAAACAAATAAAAATAAAAATTTTATGGAAGTAGTATATTAAAAGGCAGAATATATTAAATCTTTTATTGGTTTGTATTTTTTCTATTTATTCTATTTCCTCCAAAGATGAGAGAGGGTTAGCATAAATGCCACGATCACATAAATGAATCACGGCATATTGAAACTTATATGGGTTTGTATGGTTTTCATAAAGAGTTTCATTACAGGTTTCCCATCTACAAGAAGAAAATTAAATATAGTATTGGAATATAGAAATTTTTCCTGATTTTAACTTCTTTGATTTTTTTTAAACTTTCCATTTTTTACTTCCTTTCATTTTTCTTTCTTCCTTTTCAGTATATTTTACTCTGCATTATTTTTTTCCAAATATTATGATTCCAGTTTCCTTTTTCCCATTAATTATGTTGGATTCAACCATTCTTTGTATGTCTCTGACCTTTTTCAGCTTCCACTCAAGTCTGATTTCTTTCCAAGCAGTGTATTCCTTTAATTATTTCCTTCTATCTTAGTGCAGTCTCCCGACTTGCCCTGTCACTGATCCCTGCTCATCTTCCACAAGTTTGAATTCTTCACATTCTTGGCTCTTAGGAGCACGGTTTCTTTTAAGTTGATCACTTTCTTTTAACTCCAAGAGGAACTATGGTATGTTATCTAATCATTTCTTTCTTCTCTTCTCACGAGTTGTTTTCCATTTGTCACTCCACAGAGAGAATAGGTGTCAAAGAGAATATAACTCTAAACAAGTAAATTTCTCTGAAAGACACAGAAACACTTCAACGCCCTTCTCATAAACCCTTGTAACTCTGCAATAGAGAAGCTGGAATATGTAAATCTCTACTATTTGGGGACCTCAAACTACAAATGCTCAGCTAGAGAAATTTATAGCATCCACAATAAAGTGTGATTATCAGGCAAACTTAAATCCATTACTCTTCTTTTTCCACTCTGTCTAGCTGTGTTCTCTCACTCTTTCATCTCACAACAGGGATGTAAAAATGGAGAGGAGAGGAAAGACTGGGAGACTTATACAACAAAATATATAATCTCCCTATTTTACCCAATATTAGGTATTATCCTACCTCCTTGGAAATTTGTGTAAACCTGTAACTGTGCTCTTATTGCTGATAGTGGAGTTTCTTTGTGATGGTTGTTATTAATATATTTTTCTCATTTAGTTTATTTTAATTTTTTAATTATTCTCATTGAGGCAACATTGGTTTACAACACTGTATGTTTTAAGGGTATTGGCTCATACCTCTTCAGATGTATGTTATCACACCAAGTCCAGCAATAATCAAAGTACATTTCTATTCCTTGTTTCAATAAATAAGTATTATGTGGCTGTACTTGTGGGAAAAAAATCTTCTAATCATTGGGAATGGGTGAACAAAATGTTAGAGTACATGTGTCAAAAATACAATAAAATATTTTATCCTTTTTTAAGACATTATGTATAACAAGCCCCTAGTTATCAACTATTGAACGTTTTTTAAAAATAATTGAATAATTATTTTAAAATAATTAAGTGTTATTAAGAATAAAAATATTAAATTTTAAAGTTAATTCATTGAGTTAGAATTTAGTTCATCTTGCCTTAGTTTAAGGTACACAATATGTTGCTTTAATACATTTATGTAGGTAAGGGTTTACCACTCTAAGTAAATGTCATTTCTTTTTTGTGCTGAGAACATTTTAAAATCTAGTCTCTTAGCAACTTTGAAACTTATAATACAGCACCACTAATTGTAATCTCTAAACTGTATTTCAATCACCAGAATTTAGTCATAGTCTATTGCTACTCTGTATCCTTTACCATTGTCCCATTTCTCTACTCTCCAGTCCTTACCCTCCACCAGAATTGTAGAAACTCTTTCTACAAGTTCAATATCTTTTGGATTCCATAAGTAAGTCCTAACATAAAAGATTTATCTTTTTCTCATTTATTTTGCTTATTATAGTGCCCTCAAAGTTCATTTATGTTGCTATAAATGGCAGGGTTTTCTTCTTTCTTGTGACTGAGTTATACTCATGATATACTTAACCACAACTTCTCTAGCCATGTATCCACTGGTGGAGTACTTGTTTTTGTCTTGGGAATGTGAAAATTCCACAGACATGGCAATGCAGCTATCTCTTTAATATCCTGTGTTTATGTCCCTTGGCTATTTGACCAAAAGTGGTACAACTGGGTCCTATGGGATTGTATTAAAAATACTAGTTTTTAAGATAATGGTATGGGCTAGGTTCGTAATAACACAGTGAGGTTGGTTTCTATTTAAAATACCATTTGGAAGGAAATTGGAGCACAGGAAATTAAAGTGACTTGCCCATAGTTAATGAGTGGCAGATCTAGGACTGAGAAAGTATTGATATTGCAATTACATTGCCTTCATTTGTTAACTTTGACAATATCAGGAGATCTTTCAAGTGCAGTTTTGGTCATCCAGATACAAAAATGTCTTAGTCTTTCCAAATGTGACTTTTAAAATCATTGTTATTATAATGTGAAGTAGTCCCTTGGTTACACTGCAAATTTTTGACTGCTTTACTACTAAGTTAGGGAAATCACTACAGAGACTTTTCTTCCCCATTGGCAAGTGCTCTTTCTGTAAAAGCATGCCACGTTATCTTTCCCATCAGTATGCTGTGTGTTGCAGCAAAATGATGAACATTTTAAGCATATTTGAGAAGAATCTCTTTACGAAGATCTGAACTGAGAATTCAAAATGAACTGAACTCTGTGATATTTCATGTAAAATTGCATTGTTATGTCCCGAGATGTTCCATCACTTTCAGAATCTGCTGGTATAAATGTCTTCTTGTCGTATTCCGTTATCACTACTCCATATCTGGCCTAACAAACTCATAGCTCTATCTTGTTTAAAAGCAGTAACTAGCTATCTGTTACCAATGTAAAAGCCTGATTAAAATTTCCAAGACTTCAATATTATAATAAAATTTAGTATGTGCTAACTCTTGAACTGGATGTTGTAGATTAGCATTTTGCCATTTGCCATTATTTATTTTATTTCACTGACAATAAGCATACTAACTAGATGACAGTTTAAAAATTAGATAACATGATTATTTGGTCTGCGTTATGCAAACTATTTTAACCTTTGACACTTAAAGGAGAGAATGTGCATTCTCATCTGCATTGATTCTGTTCACGAACATCATTTAGCTCATTTTGCATTTAATTTTAAAATAAATAAATACAAGTAATTTTTTTTTATCAAATGTCAATATCCTGAACACTTGGAGCTGCATTTTACTCATTTGATCATTATCAAAACATGCATGTGTAAGTGAATATCCCAAAGAAAGAATTCTATTGAAAACAGGAGGGTACATTTGGAATCATGAATGATACTGACAGCACCAATGTGGAGGGTACAATATATAAAGTCCATTGATCTGCAAGGCCCAATATTCCAATTTATTCTTTTCTCCATAACAAAGTCATATCAATTTTATATCAACTCTTTTTCAGAACAAGGTACAACACAAAGTACATAGTTGCTATGTATTGTAGATAAAAGCCCCGATTTATATATTTTTTGAAGTTAGTGGCAACAGAAAACTCAGTAGCATATTTCTGATTGACAATGGTAACACTCCACCTGAAATATATGATATAAGAGAGTTCTCTTTATGCAAGCTACTCCAATTTAGTACAAAGCTACATTCTTCTCCCTTTATTATGAAGAGTTCAAAATAATTGCTATATGTAATCAAATGAATAATGCATCAATCTTCTTTAATAAAATTATATGCATACTTAGAATATGTGTGCAATATATGTATATGGTATGCAATAATAGATGTGTGTGATATATATGTAAATAGATATGAAATTATTACTTTCATAATATTAATCTTAAGGTAGCTATGAATTTATTAGTCTGGCAAGTTGTAAAAGCTACTTTCATAATATTCATCCTTGTAAAGTAGTACAACATATAATACATGATCTCCACCAAGATTTCATGATTTAAATTCTATCACAGTAAACTTCAAATAAAGAAAAATTTCAAAGCAGTATTTTGAGAATTTATGACCCCTCCATCTCTGCTAATTGAAAATGTTTATATAGTATTTTCTTTGCAGTTGATAAATTAGAGGGAAAAAAACAATGATGTGCATAACATATGCCAAACAAAACACAACTATTGTCCTATTTTACAGATTAAACAACGTTGGGCAGTAGCTTGTAAAAATAACAAAACTAGTTTGAGAGAAAGGGTGACCTTGAAGGTGGGTGGTCATTAAGAGAGCATGGGTGATGGATGATACTGTTACATGAACAGCAGAGGTGGGAGCTGATGGTGTGAAGATGAGAAGGAGGGAGATCAAGGTGAGCGAGAACATTGTTTAGAATGTAAAACTGGAAGTGGCCTAAACAACTGATAGATAAATCAACATGAAAACCTTCCCAAGAATATAAAAAGCTTTTATGAGAGGAAATGTGAGCAGTTTTTTCAGGTAGTAAAACTTTTACATTTCATTCTAATTTAGTTTAACCTAATTACAGAATTTAAGAATGTGAGGTATGCCCCATCCTGAATTGCTTCTGAAAACACCAGCTTATGAGTGTTTTAAAAGTAACTATCCAATTATCAAAAAATATTATTATATCTGTATTCTATGTTCGTTAAGCCAGGTATTGACAAGATATTTGATGTTCAGGACCTTTTAAGTAAAATTGCTACTTAAGGTATTTCCTACTTCTCAGGTGCTTTCTATGTCTTGAATTTGTTTTTTCTGTATTAACCACACCCAGATTTTTGAGAAAATAGATAACACACTTATGCTTCTAAGACAAAACATACTTTAAAAATTCATGAATAGTATTTGTTCAGAAAGGTAGGAAAATGACAAGATATTTGATGTGCAGTACCTTTTAAGTAAAATTGCTGCTTTAGGTGTTTTCTACTTCTAACAAATTCAAAGCAGAAATTTAATCATGCAAATAGTCTTCCAATAATTTCCAAAAAACAGGAATAAGCTTTGTGTTTAATCTATGCATAAGCTCATGAAATGAGTTTGTTTGTAAAATGTATCCACAGCGGTACTAATCCTGGGAAGATTATCTCACTCAGTTATTCAACCATTGGTTTTAAATGTGTGATAGTCTCAATGGACCTGCTAGATGTCCATGGACTTACTTTTAATTATATATTTGTTCTCCCATAAAATACAACTCACATGGCATTATGAACAGCACATGTATACTTCTTAAACAAGTGTTGCAGTATTAACAGTTTCTAACTTTTATCTCACGTCTTGTTTTTTTGGTTTTATTGGCATAAGCAAAAAATTTCTGAAGTTCAATGTCCTTGTAAACCCAGGCAATGGATGAAAGTTGCTTGAAGAAACTATTTCCAGCCAAGCATGTCCTACTTAATCAAGTATGTAGTAAAGAGCTGGTGGCTAGCTGGAAAACAGCCTGCAAATGAGTCAAAGTAACATATTCTGGTTGTTTCTTTCATGCTGTTACCATAATTAAACCAGGAGTGCAGTCCTGAAGGAAATATGTGTACTTTGGATTTAGAAAATTCCAAATTTACACCTTCCAGGGCCACCCATGTTGCCCCAAATGGCCTGGTTTATCTTTTTGATCACTGAGTAATATTCCTATTGTGTATAGGCAAGAAGATAAAGTAAAGGTCAGATAAAGAGAAGCTTAAAGACTGACCCTTAAAAGCTGTCTATAGAATATAAACATCTGCAAAAGGGAGAGAATGGGTGAGAGGCGAGAACAAGGAGTGGAAGGAACACAGTGGACTCTCTGGGTGTGAACTATCAATGATTTAATGGCAGGAGCACTGCCTGAGATGGGAGCAGGGGGACTTTCCACATGTCAACAATAGAGCAAATCAATGTTACCTCAATTTAAAATAGTAATTAATTTTTTTAAAAAATACGAATAGTAGGGAAAGTAGCCTTTATGAACCTCAATGTTTTCAGCTGTAGAATGGGGATCTGAATAACTTGTTTATATACTGTTTCACATGGATAAAATGCATGTCTAGTCCTTGACAAAACAAATGTGCTTGAAAACCAGTAGCAAGCATGATTGTTTTATTAAAATCTGCATCATTTAAGACACAAAAGATACAGCAGAGGCTTCATTTGGGATTGTACATCTCTGTGAAATTCTGGAGGCTAAGTCATAAAATACTATCCTCCAAACTTAAGTCATAAAATTTGGATTTATTTTATCTAAAATTCTTTAAGTAGTCAAGCATGAGAGTGAAAGGTGTTTTGTTGACCTTTCCTATTTAATTCCTCAGACATGGAAAACCAAAAAGATTCAGAATTGTATTACGTTAATGATCAGTTTTCAAATGTCCTAGAACCAGAACAAAAAGCCTAGAATATCCATAACCATTTTTGACTCATTGTTCATAATCATAGATCATATATATATATATATATATATATATATATATATATATATATATGTATATACATATATATGTCACACACGTTTAAGCCTCGTTATCCGTGCAAAGAAGGGGAAAAAAAGAATGAACAGATACCATTTAATCTTACACCCAAAGCATGCTGAATGGCTCATTCTTAGCCCAGACTGTGATTAGTTATGGAGAAACCAATCTGTTAGGCACTTTAAGCAGAGAAATATGAACTCCATCTATCTGAATCTTGACACTGCAAGTTTTAGTTTTTGCACAAAATACCTTAATATGTTTAATACTAGATAGATGTCTCTTCATGATACTTTACTCTGATAGGCAATGTCACATAATTGCATTTGGAGGTTTATGACCTCTAATCCCCTGACTTTTAACCTCCTGACAGGTTGCAGCATGAGCATTCATGCAAGGCAGCACACCTTAGGTTTTGAAGGAGACAGATGAGTACATGACCTCCATGCGGACTCCCCACTGGAGACAAGAAAAGGGGAGAATCTGGGAACCTGGAAGGTCAGAATATTGCTTTCCTCTGAGATTGTTGGAGTCTTTTAGTTCTTAAAGCTATGTGAGCCCCTGAGTTCATTATTAAAACAACTATGGGTGGGCTAATACCTTAATCTATTATAAGACCACAAGTAGAATTGGAACTTGAGCTTCAGGCTGATCACAAACATGTACTGCCAGAAAGAGTGGGTTTGGTGGACAACAATGAGAGTCAGGGAAAAATCCTTATTTATTGTGCTTGTTTCAGTTTAAATTTGTTTCAGTTTTACCTCTGGGAGCTAACGGACAAAGAATCAGCTCCTCTTACAGAATTATCACATTACTGTGTATTTCCCCTTCAAAAAATGGAATGAAATGAATATCAACATTACAATATAATAGCAACAAGTAAGTTAAATATATCTCAATTGTTGGAAAATATTACAGAACTACTAACACATGGAGGTATTTGCAGATTAGTCAATCTAAATTTGACAAGAATCCTAGCCTGCTAAAGGCCTTGAGATAAATCACAAATATTTGATAATAATTATCTCTCTCCAATGATTCTCTAGAAACATGAGAAACATTTGAAACTAAAATATTACTTCCATTCACATAGTATCTCACCTCCTTTCTCCATTGAAGACACAACAGTTTCTTATCTCAGACACTTTTCTGTTCCTGTTGCTGTTTATTCTTAATCTAACAACTTGAATTTAAACATTTTCCCCCAGTCATGTTATTATTAGTTATGTTACCTGTATCTAAATAAGTCACCTCTGAAACATACAATTAAGACCTTTAAAAAATTGATCATAGTCTGACTTAAACAATTATTTGAAAAACTATACATAGGCCATTGAGTCTCTGTGTGTGTGTGTGCTTCTTAAATTGTCTATTTAAGAGTTGTCATCATTAAAACAAGTTACAAGATAAGCATCTTACACCTTTGTATCTTTAATCACATTTGTTAATAAAGTTTCATAAAGTCAGAGCTCTACATCCGTGTCCATGATCTCCTAGTGATGTCAGATATTAATTCATTCAGACACATCTCCTTCTTCTCTGGCATTCGATGTGCCAAACAACATGGTGTCATTCACCACAGAACCTCAGCTGTCAATCCCAGTGTGCCATGGAAGAGCAGAAGCTAAACCACTGTTCCTGTCAGGAAGGTGGTACAATTACAATGTCATCAAAGTCTCTGGATTGTAGAAATCCTGCCATCATGCCAAAAAGAACAAGACAGGAAGGGCTCTTCTGCTGGGAGAGAGGAAAGTGTTTCTTGTTTGGCTTGTAATTCTGATTTCTAGAAGAGTCCTCCTTTAAAATTTTTCCCATGGCCCTTGGCTATTCCTTCCAATTATTTATTGCTTTTATTATCCTCTTTAGCCAAATCTAAATTGGAAACGAAACTGTGATGTTATGTCCTCACTGTAAGATAGGGAGCTTCTGGTGGTCTCCCCAGCCTCCCAGAAAGCTAGACCAAGAATCATTTAAGAACATCTACATATGTATTTGCTATTGTGCATGCTACTGATTTCTTCAATAATAAACTCTTAAAATCCTAGCATTTTTAAAAAATGGCTTGACTTAATCACATGTGACAAAAGTTGAATCCAGAATTCTTTCTAGACATATTTCTTAGATTTAAAATACTTTTTGGCTTCCTGTCCTGTGCATTCTCTTTCTCAACTTAATTACAGGCCTTAGGCCAATCAGGCTGAAGAGGGAGATCCACACCTTTAATCTTTTTTCCCTGAGCTATTTTATCCAATTGAAAGGATTTACCATGCTGCTACCTTAATCCATTCAAAGGGTTTTAATAATGGGAATAAACAGCTTTAGCCTTGATTTGATCCTGGCCTCAAGGCTAAGTTTTAATCAGTCTTTGTTGCTCAAAGAAATTTCCCTTCCAACCCCACCCATCCCTGAAATTTGTAGACTCCATTTTTTTTTTTGTCGCAGATTTCCACTGATATTTATCAATGGTCATGGAACTATTAAGAGGTATACCAAGAAGCACGTTGGATTCCAGGTATAGAACTTCCCCCACACATTATGTACCAGGAACCAATTTCTTCTTAATAAAAGGTACCAATTTTGTCCACGTGTTCAATAAAATGAAGAGTTCAGGTGACCAGAAAGCCTCCTCTGCCTTTACATCAATGGAACTATGATTTATCCCTCGTGGAAGATTTTCTCCCTTACCATTAGTATTTTTAAACCTTTCCTATCCAAGATTCTGAGAACAGGAAGCAAATACTTTGTAAAGTTCTTAGTTGTGATAATAAGTCCATGGAATACCACAATGGGTCATTCTCTTAAAGGATCAAAATGCCAGCAAATGCTGAATGGAGAAGGAAGACATGTCTCCCCTCTGTGACACCCACCTGTTCCTGTTAAAACAAATTGTTGGCCCTTCAGGGTGGTAGGGAGTCAAAGTAATCGTTTGGGTGCTAAGTTACTGGATAGTGCTAACTTTTCGGTCATTGCCGGAAACGGTGTCTTGGTGAAGTGAAAAATGAAAAAAATCAGAAGCAGCCCAGAAGGAGGAACTTGCCCTGCCCCACTCATGCCAGGTGTAGAGTCAAGACAACCTGACCACAACCCACCTCAACTGCCTCTGATACCAGGGATCGCCAGCTACTAGGTTTCTGCATAGCAAACGCTTCTGCTTATCAGGGAACACCATGAAAACCCCACTCTCCTGATAATGGGGGCTCAATTTTGAGGGGAGCTATCCACCGAGTCCAATGGTGTAAACACAATAAAGCCTAGCTCGCTCTCTAGTTCTCTTGGGTGTTAGCCATCTGTCAGGGACCAACTTCTATAACACAGAGTTTGTACTGTTATCTGCTGTGCCAGATAGGGTCCTCAGGAGTAGTCAAATCTGTATCTAGATCAGATGTATTTTTATGTCACTGAACCTATTTGTCAGTTTCACTGAGGAAAACGAATATGATTAGAGAGAGATATTACCCAATATCTAGAAAAAGAGTTTCTCTTATTCATCTGAATATTGAGAGCATCCTCTACCATGGCTGTCCCTTTATATGGAATTCATATAAAGTATAAATTTCCAAACTAAGCATTTGTTCCCAGAGGCATAATGTAATATCCTTCCAAAAATGTCCTTGTCACCAATCTTTACTTTTTTTAACTGGTCAAACCAGTATTTATTGTCCAGAGTAAATCTATGCCTCAGATTATTTTTCCAATAAAATGATGTGGAAAACAGGTATGCTCAAAGTAATCCCTACTAGGAAAATTTGATTTCATAATCATCTTTTATGGACACCTTTTAATAGACTATCTAATATATTCCACCCACTTTCACTCAGTAGCTACACTCTCAGCAGATCCACTCAAAGGAAAAAAAAAAATACTCTACTTGAATTACTTT
This sequence comes from Uropsilus gracilis, assembly GCA_004024945.1. Taxonomy (NCBI): domain Eukaryota; kingdom Metazoa; phylum Chordata; class Mammalia; order Eulipotyphla; family Talpidae; genus Uropsilus; species Uropsilus gracilis. Next base: position 33,752 of record PVHY01006820.1, on the reverse strand, counting down.
CTTCTTCAGATAATCATACTGGGATGAAAAATTTTACATCAAATTGCAGATATGAATTGAGAAAAAGACCACAAAGCAGCAGGATAGACCTGGGGTATCTGCTCATACAATCATGCATTTTCTGGATCTGCTTGGAACCTTCCCATCCACTGGAAATGGAGTATTATTGTTTATGCTTGGTTTTATAATGATTTGGTGCATGGATAATAACCCTTCCACAGTCTAACAAGATTCTTTGATATAAATTATTGACAAAGAACATAGAGGGGGATGGAAATCTACCAGGATCATCATAGTAGCCATTTACAACCTTTCACCCAGTTCACTCAATTCCTGGACACAGAATTCATTGATGGAAGATGAGATTGTCTCATTTTGGAAAAGGATTCCAAAACATACTTCAAATATATTCTCTAAATTGTCTTCTGCACCTTTACTAAGTGGACAATACATTCCTTTCAGGATAACTGGTGCTGGGAAAAGGTAAATGGCCAAATCTACCAGGAAATTTCTCCATGATACTGGCTGAATTTTTTTAGCCCCCGGGGACTCAAGCATCATCTTGATCTATTGGTGGAAAGAAGTGAGGAAGAGACTGGTGACCTTGGGAGTCAGGTGTCAGTTGTTATTTGGGGTAAAAGCCATCTATCCATGGGTCCCATTAATCTATAAAAATTATGTCATTGTTTATAAATGTCTGAATTCAGTGTGGGGATAGTATGCTGGGCAGAATTCCTACCTTGTTTCCTTGTCATGAAAAAGAAGGGCCATCTGTAACACAAGAAACAATGAGAGGTTTTCTGATCCCAGAGCTAAAGGGAGAAGTGGAGAAATTTGTGTGCAACCAGGATCGGTTCATGCAGTTAAGAGGGTTCAGCTCCCAGGACATGAAATAGGGTAGAGAATGATGGGAAATCAATAGGGGTGGACAAAAGAAGAATAGTACACAAAACTTCACAGACATTTGTCCTTGCCATTGCATGGAAAGGCTAAAATAGTGTCTTGTGGACATGTTATATGAAGAGGGAATACTGCCTAATGATGGGCTGTTCATGTGGACAGTTGGTATGGAATGAAGCCTATAGAGAGAAAATATGATTTAGCTCTTTCAACAGCAGATGGTTTAGGCATTTGACATTATTTAATTAAATAAAATCTAAGCTTTGTATTGTTAGGTGTCGTGTAGTTTGACATTAAAGTAGATAATGGCCTTCATAGATGGAGCCTTATAAAGATAGGGATGATGATCAAACAGAATATTTTTGTTTGTTTTCCCTATTAGAAATTTCCTAAATGAAATGAAAATTGTGTCACAATTTATATCAAATGTTTAAAACAGGCTTATCTGTTCATTGGACCTGGTGATGTGTTTTATATGAGAGCCAATTTAACCACTCTTAAGAGTGCAGCTGTTTTATTCTAAATTTTGTACATGACTTGAGAACTAAATTTTTGAAAGTGCCTTCCAACTTTTTTTTTTTTTTTGCTGATTCACATTGTGACATTTTAAAAACATTTCTATTTATTTTAGACAGTTTTTAGAAAAGAAAGTTGCCTGCTTGTAATTCTATTTGGGTCAAAACTTTTACTTGAAAAATCTGATAATAAAAGTTTTTCTGCTTGGGTATAATTTCTTTCTCTCCTTGGATGGACTTTCAGAAGAGCTACTTGTATTTGCTTATTTTTCTTAGCTTCTTTTTTTAGAGACTAGGTTTCACTATTTTGCCCAGGGTAGTTTTTGAACCTGCAGATTCAAGTAATCCCTGGCCTCCTATGGCTGGGATTACAGGCACGTGACACCATGGTTGGCTATTTTTTTTTCTTCTGAGACTTGGTCTCGCTATGTTGCCTGGGGTAGTCTCGAACCCACGGACTCAAGCGAATCCTAGTTCAGCCTCCCAAGGCTGGGATATTTCTATTAACATTGAATATCATTTGTCTTTTAAAGTTTTTCTTTATTTTCTATTTCAGTAATGCAAGAAAAAGTTAGGGACAATAAAACCCTTAAAGTAAACCCAGAGTTCTCTTGTATGTTCACATCCCCTGACACACTTTCTCTAGCTTCAGAGCTGAAAGAGTTAAAAGGACTGGAAAGACTGTTTTCTCAACACATAAGAACAGAACTCCTGGTAAACAGTTCTTTATCTGTAAAACTGTTAAAACTTAACTTATTTTTGTATAAATTATAAATAATCTTTACATTGTTGTGATTTGCATGGCAAGGGGAAAAGTAACATAAAGGAGGTTTGGTCAAATGTGATCTCTGGGATTTGATATCAAACTAAAAATAAATCTGTTTCTATCCAGGGACTCTCTGAAATTTATCCTGTCCTGGGAGTCCACGTTGGTGTCGTGTCTTGGGAAGAGATTGATTGGTATTAGAGTAATGGTTACACTTTGGTCAAAGTGAATCCCCAGATGCCCAAACAATAAACCTGACAGTGTCTACAGAACATTCTGTGGAAGTTAGGTAGTTTCCTATGAAGAACAGAGAAAACATTCCAAAGTTTTCCCTTGAGTTTGACTAAAGCTTCCTGGGGCACAGAGAATGAAGCGTGCTTTTACTTCTTAGTTAAAAACATATGGGCTAAGAATTTTGAGAAAAGCTTCTGGTGACAGAATGTGTAGCAAAGTGAGAATTGGATTTGAAGTCAGAAGATCCAGGTTTAAGTGAGGTCTTGCCCTCCCCAGCTGTGACTGAATCGCTGAAACTTATTTTCCTACATGTGTCCTGTGAAAAGAGAAGAAATCTGACAGTTTGTTTATTTTCGGCCATGATTAAAAATAACAATGTATCTCAGAAATGCATAATAACCTTCATACCAATATACCAGCGCTTCTTGTTTTGGTTCATAAATTCAGAGCAGTAACAGTGTCAGATTTTGTGTGGGCAATGCTTAGCATTTACAGATGAGAAAAAGGGATTCAAGAGATGAACTATGTTAAGTTTATGCAGAAGGAAAGAAAATTTAAAAACTAAAGTTCCCCCCAAAATCAACTTTCTGCATCAACTTTGGAGGTAACTGAGGCTTATGAATCAGTGTTCTTCAAAATGGGACCAGCAAGAAACCTGCCTGAGAATATGTGGATATTTGTTAAAAGTTCAAATTACCCCAGACTTACTTTCCCCCAGATTGACTCACAGTCACTGGATCTGAGCTTGTTGTCTGCAGATGCTTCAGAGAATCACATGCATACAAATAGTTGAAAACTGCTCTTTTATAGAGGCTGTCAAAGTGAGCTTGGAAGAGAAGGCTCCAAGAATTGACTGCTTGCATGTCCTTGACCACTCACCATCTTGGTTTCCTATCTTGAAAGGAAGGTTCTAGAAGGCTGCTGTCAAGCAGTCTGCATAGTCATACCAGGAGGGATATGGAAGTGGGGTAACCACACATTGTACAAGGAAAAAGAATCAGTTGATAATTACCTGCCATCTTTGTGTGGGCAGGCTTGCGTATGTCCCCAACAGATTGCTGAACAAAATGTTCTACAGGAAGGACTTCTTGCTTTGTTTTTGTTTTTGCAAGAATCCTTTATTTGTTGATACTCCAAATAACTTATGAAAGGAGTCCTCAGTGGTAAATTTGGAAATCAGATAATTTATCCAGTAATAAAAGGTGTATAATATTTCTAAACTTGAGGTTCAAAAATGTTTTTTTTTTTTCAGTAGTGACCAGCAATATGAAAACAACATAAATTCTCTACTAATGAAACGGTTGTTCAGTTTAACATGTTCTTTTAAAAAATAATTTATTTATACATATATGTTTCACATCTTTATTTTCCCTGGGGTTCACCCACTACCTCACCTCCCTGACCACTCGCATTCATTCCCCCACCCCCAGTTGTGTACTTTAGTTTGGTTGTTAGCTTGTTTTGACTTTTCCTTCTGGGTGTTTTTCCTATATCCCATACATTAGTGAAAGCATTTAGTTTCTGTCTTTTTCTTTCTGACTTTTTTCTGCTAATATGTTTCTTCTAGGTCCATCCATGTTATCTCAAATTCATCACGTTTGTCATTTTAATTGATGAGTAATATTCCATTGTGTATATAGACCACATCTTCTTCATCCATTCATTATGGGAAGGAATTTTGGTTCTCCTTTTCGATATGAATCTATGACTGAGAGAGGCAATTAGAAAAATCATAGACACAAATTTACTGCAGACTTGGTTCTTGAACCCAACACTCTCTTCTAGTGGTATGTTTCCAGTAGACACATTGGTAGCCAGCCTCAAACTAGTCTGAAAGGTCTCCCCTTCACATCTTACTCTTACTATTCCTTGTCTTATTTTAAGAAGTGGAATCACAGTTCACCCAGTCACCCAACAAAGAAATTGAGGGATTCCTTGCACATGTTCTTTATCTCCTGCTTCCCATCAGTCACTAAGATTTCTTTCTTTATGCTTTTCATATTTTAAAATTTGCTCTTTCCTCCTCAGACACATATCTTTTATCCCTGGAAGTTTAGGACCTTGCTGTTGTCAAATTAGATGTCAAAATTAAATTTCTCTTTGTCCAGTGAGAGACCTCATGACTTGCTCCTTATCACCACTTCCAGAATGATCTTTTCATGCCCCCAATTTAGATTTGATCATATCACTGCTTCCTCTGTGACTGCAGTTTCCTCATGCCTTTCCAAGCACCCTCAGTTCCTGCTATATTCCTCGACAATTTTCTTTAGCTCCACAGGCCACATCATATTGCCTCTGGTGTGTCTTTGAGAACTCTCTCTCTGTTTGACATGAGCACCTTCTCCTTGGTCTGGCAAATGCATGTGCACACTCAGGCTTCAGACAAGCTCTGCATCCTAGATGGAGACTTTATTCATCTCATTCGCACCCCCTTGCTCTAGGAGGGGGATTGTATCATAGAATGCTTATTGAGTAGCTTTCCTCCTGGCCACTTGTAGTCTGGATTGGGAGTTTTGCTTGTCTTTGATTCCTAACAGCCAGTATGATGCCAGTCATCAGAATGACACTTTGTATTTGTTTATTGAAAGAATAAATAAATGTGTTTGTAGACAGTTCACTGTTTTATGTGGGGATTATGTGGGGGGAGAGACCTGAAGCTTCATGTAGCCTTTGTAATACAACAAAGGTATGAAAAGGTCTCTAATACAGGCATTCTGTCTAGCTGCTATAGTTTATTGCATTTAATTGATAAGTTAAATCTTACCTCCCTTCTCAATGTTATTGGGTGGCAATGAGGGAGTTTATTAACTTGGATAAATCAAGTTTGCCTTGATTTTCCATTGGTGACTGTGAAAGTCATAAATGGTAAGAGTTCTTGAAAGGAACCCAATATTTCTACAAATTCTTGGGGAGATATATATCCTCGCTTCATGAAAGACCTTGAGGATATCACTCTGAATGTATACCTTATTGAGTTCTGTCTGGAGAAGCCAACTTGGAAAATTGAGGGGGATAACTTATTTGTTCCTTTAAGAGCACTCATTTTACTACCTCAGTAAAAAAAGGAAAATAAAAAGGAATACCACAGGGCTCTGTCAATGTGCAAAGGAAACTGCTGGTTTAATTATGACTACTTTCAGGGGGAAGTAAGAGAAACAAACTGGAGGGGCATAATCAAAAGGAGGTTTAGCTTTCTCACATAAGAGGAATCCTGGAAGGAGGCCAGCTAGGGCTAATGAGATCATCCAATAAGTTATCAGTGACTCAGTTTCCCTTTTCTCCTTTCTGCACCATCACCATTGCTATTTGACTTTTGTTTCCATGGTGACGGGGTGACTGCCCCACTCAACCTGCTTCTTTTTTCTCACTTAACCCCACCCAGCATACTTCAGCTGTCATTGCATAGAATAGGTCACAGGGTCACTCTGGCTGCAAGGAAATCTGCAAGGAGCATTTGGGGTGAGTGGCCTCCCTAAAAAAATCATGGTTCTATTAGTCAGGAAGAAGGGAGGATAGAAACTGATTGCCCCAACCTGTGTCCCAGCCAGGATGATAACAGGAAGAAGAACCTGCCTGACTGCTCAGATCCAATGGCTCATCTTCCTGTTTAACTACCAGGCAGGGATACAGAAAGGAGCATCTGTTCCCTTCAGGCTCCAAAGCTCACATTACAAAGGCATGATGTAATGCATAGACCACCTCTTCTTGAGCCATTCACCTGCTTGGAGCCACATAGATTATGTTCATGTCTTGGTTTTTGTGAGTAGTGCTGCTATAAACGTGGAAATTCAGGTTTCCTTTCAAATTAGGGTTTTTATCTCTTGGGGGTAGAGACCTAAGAGAGATAAGGCATTGAGGAGGGTAGAGGAAGGAGTGAGACTAGGCATGAGAACCTAGTGGACTATAGAGAAGGAGGATGGCTGTTTGGGAGGTGGGAGAGTCATGGCAACCACACCTGGCAGGAGAAACCCTACTCTTGCTAACAAGCATGGAAAATAATAAAAGGCGCCAAGTGTTTGCTCACGTCGCCCCTGACAGAAATTCAGCCACATAATTGTCTTCAGGCATCTCTAGCTTTTAGCTTAGATTAATACCTACAAACTCACTCTACCTTGAGTTTTTCCCCATTGCATTATCTTTGGTGGATGACAGTCAACTACAGGAGCACATACATCATATGCAGTGATGACATCACCCCCTCCTTGCATCCCTTCTAGGAAGTTTCCCTTGTCACTATGGTCTACACACTCTTCATCCTTTTTCACTCGGTCCAGACTTTGCTCCACAGGCTTGTTCTTAAGGTTGCTCATCTGACTGTTCTGCTCTAGGGCCTTAATGAATTATTCCCCACCTGAATAATGCCTGGAATGCTATTCCCACAGGAAGACAGGTCTGCTTCTGGGATTATGGGCTCTTCTCCCTTTACCGCCCTTTAACCACCATGTAATTCCCTGTTCAAACATTGGCTCTTCCTTGGAAATGAAGATTTATGAAAGATAAGAAACATTTTTACCTTTCTCACCTCTGATTCAGTTTGCCTAGGCATGAGTCTGAGCTTTTGTTGTGTAAACATTGGGGCTACAATCGTCCTACAAGCTCACCAATCTGGGTAGGTTCTTCATTGGTTCTAGCGGTTGGTTACACAGACACACCAGGCAGGGCAGGGCCAGGGCTGGGGGAGCTGAGAGGCAGGTGACACCCCCAAGTCCCACTCCCCCCCAGAAATCTTTATGTTTTCTCTCTGGGTTCATTGTCTCTCTCCCTCCCTCTCTCTCTCTCTCTCTCTCTCTCTCTATCTCGATCTCGCTCTTTCTCTCTTTCTCTTGTTCATCTCTTGTACTCTCTGTGCCCCTTTATACTCTCTCTCCCAGGCCCAGGTGTGCACTTACTACACAAGCACACACACCCCTGGGCCACACAATCATGGGAAAGATGCAATACCCCAGATTCTGGGTACTCAGGCTAATGGGGGAAAAAATCTGACTAATTCATCCTACAAACACTTTTACAAAATTCCTTCAAAATAGAATTATAAAAAAAAACCTGCATTGTCTTTTAGGAACTTAAGCAAAACTTTATGAAATTTGAAAAATTGATTTCTTTTTATAGTAGTATACAGTCTAGCTGAAACATGTATTTTCATTGTTAAAAAAAAGACCACACTGTAAACAGATTTATTTTTATTGTAAATTGTCTGGAGCTTGTGAAAGAATGAAAGCAAAACAATTAAATGAACAAAGCCTGCTGAAAACAAAAGTCACCCTTTGGCTTGAAATGTGTGAAGAGAAATAAGGAAATATTAGGCTTCAGCTCTTCACAACTGAAAGATGAGTGTAAGGAAATGAATTATCAGAGATTTTTCATACCCTTCTGCCTTTAGCCTCCATGAGCAGCACCTGTGATATTGCGCCACCCCATGATTGTACATACCTGGCTCAGTTGGTGTGCACATGCTGAGTGAGCTCACCTGGACACAGGTGGGAGGGAAAGAAGGCAGCATCACCCTGGGGGAGAAGGGGAACATCAAGAGAATGCAAAGGGGAGAATCCAGAGAGGAAAGAAATTGAAGGGAACAGGAGATTGCCAGAGAGAGAATCCAGAGAATGATCCTGAAAATGGCTGGGGCTCTGCAAGGCTAACCTGCCTCCTAGTCCCCACCCCCATGGCCTGCCTTGCCTGTCAGACAAGAGTGTAAAGACTCATGAATTGGGAGGGGGACTGGGAGACATGTTGCCTGCCTACCTCCCAGTCCACCTGCCCTGCCCTGCCCTGCCCCGCCTGCTGTTTGCAAAAACAATGAGCTTTAACAGTCAGGTCATCCTCAGTCTATGCTCTTAGAAGCAGCTTTCAGAAGCTGAGTTGAACATATCCATTAGAACACGGGGACCGATGTGTTGCATTAAAGTCATGTCACTATGTCTCACAGGAGCTTAGTACTTTGAATTGAGATGCCAGCAGAAACCCAGAGATCTTCCTAGGATCATATAGTCTCTTGACTTTGCCTTGTTTCTTAACTACTCAAGTGTGCAGAGGTCCAGCCTTCAGAGAGTTCTGGATTTTTGCTGAGATGACAGGGCTGTCTTAAACAATCCTGCCCAGGTTCCAGTGGAACAGAACTCTGTGGTCTCAGTTCAGATGGAATGTCCACCTCTGACCAAATCTGCCTTTCGTGTTCTCAGACTTTCAGAACACAATGCCATGGACAGTGCGGCTCAAACAACAGATGTGTCTCAGACTTCTGGAAAAGGAACTTGATATCAAAGACCCAGAATGATTGGGTTCTGGTGAATCCCTTCTTTATTCGCAGATCGCTTTCTCCTGCTGTGCCCTCTCATCTCTCTCTCTTTACAAGGCCACTAATCCCATCCCCAGGGCTCCTCCCTTATGACCTATTTACCTTCCAAAGGTCCAACTCCTAGTACCATCACCCATCACATGGGGGATCAGAAAATTGGTGAGGGCAATGCACACAACATTCAGTCCACAGCTCAGCCTGAGCTTTGTGTTCAGGGTGACGTGTTACCATTCACTCCTATGTATGGCCTCCCCTCATCCATGAGTCTTTACACTCTTGTCTTGTTTGACAGGCAAGGTTGGGCATGGCCATGAGGGATAGGAGGCAGGTGAGTTCCCCAGACCCCCAGATATCTTCAGACTCTTTCTGTGGCTTCTCTCTCTGGCATTCTGCTGTTCACATTCTTTCCTCTCTGGCATCCTCTCTGCATGCTCTTGATGTTCCCCTTCTACTCCCCAAGCTGATGCTGCCCTTCTATCCCCTCCCTCCTAGGACCAGGTGACCCCACTCATACAAGGTGGATGAGAGCTTTTCAGAGAAAGTTTTTTGGAGGCATAGTAGGGCTTCCCCAAATTTGTTCATCTGAGAAAAGACAGAGTCATTTTTTGGTTTGTCCCAGTTTACTGCCTCGTCTGTCAGTCTAATGAATCATTTCTTCTTTTCTATGGGACCATCTACCTACCATCTACCTACCTACTATCATGCCAATCTATCCTTGTGTCACTTGGTTTATTATCCATTATCCCTTTCAATAAAACATTAGACTACTTTAAGAACCATCACCCAAAATGTGAATCACTGAAAGTATTCAGTTATTTGTCAATAATGAAAGAGGAAATGGAGTCCCACCATTAAAGTGAGAACGTTTGGATGCAGACTCTCTACTTGCTTCTGTGCCTCATTAGCAGGGTGACTTAGAATTATGTCTCCTCTTTAAGTTCAGTTTCTCATCTGCTTAACACATGTTGCGACTAATTTCAATGGATATCTTGTTTGCACTTCCAGTACCCGTTTCTTCCTTGTTTCTCATGAAGCAATACTTCCAGATATATGCTCAACCCTGACTTTAGAAAATACCATCCAATCCTCGTCCATCATCATGGACCATCCATGACACAGTGATTTGTTCTGAGGTTAATTAAGACCAGTCAAGTCAATGAAAGTCAACTCTGGGACATTCACTAAAACTGTTGAAATGACAAAAAAATAGTTCTCATTCCTAAACTTGAGACTAGGAAGAATAAAGCTGGAATATCTTTATGAATGGACAGTCCAGTGAATAAAGCAGTAACAGAATATAGAATGAAAGCTATGAAATGAAAGACACTGAGTTCAGATGTCCTTGTTTGAGCCACTGGTTCTTTCAGAGTCTGAAGTCAATAGCATTCCTTTATTATTCAGTACTTGAGCTTCTATCAATGACCCTTTACTGTCACTTTGTTTATTTTGCTTACCCTGATTTGAGATAGTTTTACATCAGTCACAATTAAGAGGCAGAATGGCAAATAAGACATTTCTTTCTTATATTTCTGAAAAGATTATGAATCTGTAGGCATTCTTAAGAAGTACATTTATTATGTTCATATTTACTTACAGATTTTAAAATCCATCCTATGAGATTCATCTTAAATATGGGAAATCATGTCTGACAAAGAAGACAGCAAATACCTTGAATAAATTTTGTATAACCAATCATTGTGCTTTCAACTCTCAGCACAATATTTGACAGATCACTTATTAAAGCTACCAAGCAAATAAGTGACATTAACTAAAATTGTTCACCATGACTAAAAGCCTAAACAGACATATCTTTAGTGGAATGGTTATTTTTATATAGCTTTTATAGTCTATTTGCAGTCCTTATAGCTTAATCCTATTGTTAAAGATTTGTAGCTAAAGACATATTTGACAAGGATGCTGCAAAACAATAGTGGGAAAGGGTGTCTGCTTTCTTTCTCCTGCTTCTCTATGACTGCTAAGATGCATTAGCATGTCTGTATATGGTGGTTCTAATATTGTAAGAAAAACAATAGGCACTTAAAAATAACTGATTTTTTAGCTACTTGCTCCTGTTTTCATTTCTTTTATCCCATGATTCCAAGAACCAATAAATTACTGTGATTTTCACTGATCTCATTGTGCTTACAGGCAGTGAAACTTTACCACCAAATCCAAGGACAAAGCTAACAAAATTCAACCAGATTCAAAGGTATGTGTGCTTTCATTGTTTGTTAAAGATTGTTTTTAACTCTTTTCAATAGTGGTAAAACGAAACAAAAACAGACTATCACAGGGACCAGGAAGGATATTATGTGTTTTCCTTGTGGCAATCCTTTCACTTGATCCTTATTATCAAGAAAAACAGCCATTGTGTTCATATTCTCTGGAATGACTCTATTTCTGTACTGATGAGATATTCTTCTGTGTTTTCCCGAGCCAGTTTATTCTCCCCCTTTATTCTGTTTACCTGGTGACATTTCCTCTTACTTTTCACTTCCCAAATAGGATGTTGCCCATAAAAATTTCTCCATTGACCCTCAGATAGAGTCAATTCCAATACACTAGTATCTCAACCATCCACAGCAGTGATCACATGTAACTCAGTATTACGTATTTACACATGACACACTGTGTAACTCCATGTTACATAGATACACATGTGAGCTATGTCCTTGGCCATAAGAGTCTAGAGCTCATATGGCCACAAATGTCTTCTGTCTAGTCTAGTCTATATGTTGTATAGTTGCATATTGCATGTAACATGTGACACATGCTAACTACAGTATTTAGAAAAATGAGAAAGGATGGATGGATATCACACACTGGTTCAAGTCTAACAATGTTTATTTGGAACCTGATGAGCTAGCTGTCTGGTTTCCCAGGGTAGTTCTATTTCCTATGTTCCTATGCCTTCCTTAACTTCTTTCTCAAGTAGTCTTTCTGTTTTCAGTGTTCAAAATGAATAATATAACATTATGGCACTTTATTTTACCACAGATTTCTGGGACAGATCTTCTTTTGTTTCCAAATGTGGAAAAGAAGACAGGGTGAACAAAAAGCAGACAATAGTAAAAGGGAGAAAAAAAGCTATGAAATATTATGCACAGATACATCATGTATTTAATTGTTGAGCATACCTTTATGGTAGCATAAAGCAGAAAAAAGTCCCTCAAAATTAAAAATTAAAAAAGACAATAATAAACAAATATTAATGGTTTAAGTACCCAAATCAAAATTTCCAGAGAGACTATACAAAAACATTATATTTTTTAAAATTTTATACTATGTCAGTAAATTGTGGCAACTATAAACTTTCATGGAAAATCTCAGAATATTCAGAAATTAAAATGAAACACAAAAGGAATATGGAACCTGAACACTGGATTTCCTTCACACTTAGACATTGGATACCCTTCAGATACTGGAGTGGTAAACAGAAGCTTCTAAATTGAGGAGTCAAATTTGGTGAAAATTAGTGAAAGATTCATGAAAAATAGCAGAAACAGATGATATGAAGGACCCAGCATTGAGTTAGAGCAGATGCTGACTCCCCATGAAATTGCAGACTAAAAATAGGGAAGACAAAATAACCTTGAAAGAGTTTCAGGGAAGCTGGTTATCCTGAGATAAAATCATTTTTTAAAAGTCTCTTACAACTCAATTTAATGTGATTTTATTTATGAGACATTTAGCTCACCTCATTGAATAGATTATTTTTAAAACATTTTAATAAGATCTTTGTCCTAATCTGTTCTATATGATTTCTATTTTAGGGCAAGATAAACTGGACAAGCAGCAAGAGATGATGAAACTATTTCATTTCACATTTACTTTTCAAACAACTTTAAGACAATCATGATAAATTTTACCTCAGGGATTTCTGGAGAGCAATTATGAGGTTGAGTTGAGAAAATCAAATGGTCTATAATTGAGTCATGACCCTATAAGCTCTTGCTTCACTGGAGCAAGCAAAACAAGTTTGAGATCAATATTTACACACTGAAGAAATTTTCTAAATAGTTGGGGTTTTTTGCAGTTCTTAATTTGACCACACAAGGCATTCTTTATGTTCCACAGTGCTAACAGGAAAATGTATGAATTTTCAGATATCTTTAAAGAAATAGATGAAATTAAAAGCAATCTTTATCTTAAATGTTTAGCTTCTAGCTGTACAGATTTTATAGTGTATTCACTCTCAGCAAATGAATCCATTCAGTTCTATTAATCATGGAGATTCTGTAAGGAGAAAGATTGCTGAAAAATAATGTGCAAGAACAGTGTGGAGAGAGAAATGTACTATCTTAAAGAAGTGGTTGAGAAAACATGTATTTTTGATAGCTACCAGATTTAGCACCCAGTAAAATCACTCTGACTCAACTATTGGGCCATTTTTGGAAAGATTTGAAAATATTTTTATAACAGTATCTTTCATTGGACACTCTTATCTACTCATGTCAGACCACCTGATGGTCCATTCATAAATATTCACAAGACATGAATACGTGCTAAGTACATGCTAGAAATAGAAAAGCAAGGCATAGCTTATATTGTCGAGCAATGTATACGTTAGTTGGGTGAAAAATAAGAATGTTGAAAAGTTGCATAGAAATAGGTACTTAAACATAATATATTCAATTCCAACAATTACAAATGTCCTTTTTACAAATGACACCAAAGGTATTCAATTTTATTTAAATAGTAGATTGAAATGATTGCATCCTCTCACTGGAAAATTGCAAGAGTTTGAGCTAAAGTGTTTTATTGAGAGAATCAAAGACATTTCCTTTTTCCTTCCCTGTGTTTCACCTTCTATGGCATCAGTGTCATCCTCAGGTGATCTCTTAGGTGGCAGAGGTTGCAGCAGTGTTCCATGGCTCATTGGCATAACACAGCTTGGCAGAGTCCTCTGATCCAGAAGGTGATCCTCATATATCACCAACTAATCAAGTCAAAATTATTTTTGAATCAATCACTTAGCCCAGAGAAAGATTTTTTTACTGATTAACTTTTACTGATTAGTTTGGAATTACTGAGTTTATCTCTGTGCCAAACGGGATGCAAACATCCTAGAGGCAGCAGGAGGCTAACTCCTGTTCTCCATCATTAAACTACATGGGAGCATGCAATGCAAGACACTTCTAAGAAATGATCATAATGTCCACTTCTTTTCTCTACTCAAATTTCTCCTTCTTTCTCTCAAACACACACACACAAACATACACAGACACATAAACATACACACACACTCTTGCTAACATTTTTCAAAAACTCCTACAGTTAAGAAAAAGTCAACTTTCCCCAAATGGTAACATCAGATAGTTCTATTTGTGGCACTCAGGTTTATATAGAAGATGATATCTCTTCATTAAACTGGCTATAACTTCACATAGTCCACAGGTGTAAATTATCCTACCCTGTTTTCCAAACATGTAAGACCAAGGGGGTAATAATATGGGAATATCCATGAAAATTCTCTATTGAGAAAGAAGAGAGTGAGAAACAGGATATGATGATAAAGATTCCAGAAGAAGATTCCCCTTTTCTGGACAAAAGCACAGGTCTTGTGTGTGGAACATGGACCCTTTGATCAGCTACCAGGTCTGCTCAGGAATAACTTTCTGAGAAAAGCTTCCTAGTCCCTTGTTCCACACCACCATGTCAGGGGACAGTTTCTTCTCCAGGTAAGGAACCACCTCATCTGTCCAGTAGAATAATTTCAAGTTTCAGAAGATAGGTTAGGTTCATCCAGAAAATGATTGAGCTCAGCCAAGTTTGAGGTTTTTTTGATAATCCAATTCATTTAAAAATGTGATGGGTCTATTTGTTTCTGGGAAATTCCACAGCTTGTTATACAAAGGCAAATATTCAGTTGTGTTCCCTTCCTGAGCCTGTGCATTTCTATCTTCTTCAAGGAAAAATATCACCCTGATTGCCCATTTGACAGACTTGAATCTTACCTTGTCATTTGCTTCAGAAAAAATGGGGGGAAAATGTGTTGTGGGTACACACTGATAATTGCCTACTTGTCCCAGGCTGTATCCCAGGTACAGCTTCAGGGTGAAATTGAGTTTCACCTTTCTCAATTAAGGAAAACTTGATAAGTGCTTCCTCAGAAACATTGAGGGAATCAGGTATGTCTTTCATCCCACTAGTCTCTTTCTCACAAGAATTCTACCTGTCTGCCCTATTCACATGGTCTCTTGCTCAGGGTAAAGTATTTGACTTTTGTAACTCTGTCAAATTTCAAATATATTAGGCACTACAGATCTGTTTATATACAGCGAATACTTGTTTTTGTAGCTCTATTTTCTTCTTTCCCATCTGTGCTTTCAGATTGAACTGGTTTAGATGAATCTTTCTTCAGTCAAAGAAGTAGCCAATAATCCCAAATTCTGGGATTTTCCTATTAATTATCTAAATGATGTAGAAAACATCTTTATTTTATTTTTTAATATTAAATAATTCATTTATATATAAATTTCATATCTTTGTGATCTCTGGGGCTCACCCCCTGACCGTTCCCACCCTGTCCTGCCCCCCCCAATTGTGTACTTTAATTTGGTTGTTGGCTTGTTTTGACTTTTCTTCATGGTTTTTTATTTATCTTTCCCATGTGCCTTATAATAGTGAAACCGTTTGGTTTCTATTTTTTCTTTTTGACTTGTTTCTGCTAATATGATTTCTTCTAGGTACATCTATGTTACCATGTTGTGTGTGTGTGTGTGTGTATATATATATATATACACACACACACACACACAACACACACACACACAACATTGCTTTCATCCAGTCATCTGCTTTGAGACATTTTGGTTGCTTCCATGTCTTTGCAATTATAAATAAAACCACACATGTATAGCCAACTAATCTTTGACAAAGGAGGGGAAAACTTACATTGGAACAAAGATAGCCTCTTCAATAAATGGTGCTGGGAAAATTGGACCTGCAAAAAAAATGGACCAAGACAACATCCTCACACCTTGTACAAAAATTAACTCAAAATGGATAAAAGACTTAGATGTCAAACCTGGAACCATAACATACACAGAGGAATACTTGGGCAGAACCCTCCATGAATTACAATTCAGAAATCCCTTTCTGACACATCTACAGATGACAAAAAAAAATGAAGGAAAACATAAACAGATGGGACTACATCAAACTAAAAAGCTTTTGTACAGCAAAAGAGACAACAGAAAAAAAATAAAAGAAGCCCAGCCGAATGGGAAAAAGTTTTTGCCCTCCACAAGAGTGATAGGGTTCAATAACGAAGATCCACAAGGAACTCACACAACAAACAAGAACAAAACAAGAAGCCCAATCAAAAAATGTAGATAACATCTTGATCTTCATCCTGCTGGTTTGCAGATAGCAACTCACCAATGCTTGTTTCTTTCTCCCCCTTCACTCCGTAGGTCTGAAGTCCCCCTTCCTTCTGCCTACCTCCCAGAAGTGACCCTGCTCTGGTCTGAATGCCATATGCTAGCCTCATGCTTAGCACTTTACAAAAATCTTGGGGAAAGATCACATAAAAAAGAGATGGGTCCATTCCTGAGATGACCATGTGGTGTGCACAGAAACAAAACAAAGAGACAAAACCAGCCACCGACAAACCCTCAGCATCTGACTGGAAACTGAGGCAATTAGAAGGGGAGAATACCAGGGTAGGAGCAGGGATGGAGGAAACCCAGTGATTTGAACCTATGACCCCTAAAACAAATCAATGATGCAAACCAGCTTTACCTCACTAAACAGAATGGGGAGCGGGGGATTGGGGAATAAATGTAAAATGCTTTAAAAAATGTGAGTAGACTTTTGGGAAGGGGTATCCCTTTCACAAAAATTATTTTTTTAAGTTTAGGGTATTTGAAAACAAACAAAAATTCCTATGCTTCTAATCATAAGAACATCTAGGGAAAAATAAAATCCTGGAGTAAAAATGGTTTGGGGTATTTAGCCTGATGAGCCTGGGAAAGTCACAGAGAACTTCCAGTGCTCCAGGGGGACTGATGTTCTAACGTTCACAAAAAGGCAGAAATGGAGAGAATCATACAAACCTCACAGCTGATAGACAGTTCGATTTGAGTGGTCAGAAAAGACTAGCATGTGCTGCTGATTGCTGAAACCTGATGAATTCCCTTGGAAAACAGAACTCTGAATTGAAACAAAGTCTTTCTGTGGGAAGGGTAAGGAGAAACGATTTTTCACGTTTGGAGAGGGGCTGGAATGACAACATGATTGAGGTTAAGTTTCTGATTCTGCGTGAATAAAGCCTTTTAATGAAATTAGTCCTGAGTGTAATCAAGTTAAAATTCCTGGAACTGAGTCTGCCGAAAGAGCTATACCTACTACAAAAGAAGCATGTGAGGAAAAAAGTGAGAGATGAAAAATTCAGATGTTCTTTCGTCATAGCAAATAAAAAGAATTAGCCAGAAAAGAGGCCTTATGCTGACAAATAGGAAATTGTTCTAGGAAGAGATTTCTAACTAAACTTGAGATTGCTCATGATTCAAACCGTACCTGACTGTGGAATAAATCAGTATAAGGGTTTATTCATATGAAGATATGAATCTTGTGACTAAATACAGAAGGATGAGACATCATTGTGTAATGGAACTTCCAACTTGTTAAACTTCACAAGGTTAGCATCACAATGAGAAAAAGGAAGTCTCACTGATTCTTTATGACACATTTCCTCAACAAATATTATCTTAATTCTATAATTTAATAACCACCAACTCAGAGAAACTTCAGTCTTAAAATCCTTCACCCGGAATCAAACAACCAAAGTCTAAGAGCTGGTGTTGAGCTCTTTCTTTAGACAGTGAAAATCCCATGGCACCACAATACAACACAGCTATTATCCTAACTTCACTCTCACAAAGTCATAATTTGGTAAAAATTAATAGTGAGTATTTTCTGGCCTTTTGGAAAATATAGTTTGAAGTTATCTATATTCCATCTAAACAACATCCTTGTAACTTAGGTTTCTCTCCTTTCGTACTTTGGTTTCTCACAGTTGGGCTATTTCCAGAACTTTCCATGATTGTCAGTTGCCAGACATCTCTAGTTTCCTGTTGCTTTGGAACACATTTATTATTTTCCCTCCTGTCCCAAGGTAAGATTGTTGGTGCATAAATGTTTCTTATCCTAAAATTTTGAAAAAGACAATGTAGGAAAAATAAAGGAAATAATGGATTTCAAATGAGATGGGTTTGAATCCCCACTCAGGTGCCTACAAGCTATTTTGGAAGCACAATAAATTCAGACTACGATTGTCTTCCTCCAGAGAGCACTTTGCTTTTTCTTACCTTTTCTACCCCTGGTCCACAAGGGTCTGATTATGACACTGATTAATTACCCACTGGTTATGACAGTGGGTAATTACTCTTAGAGAGACAGTCCTTGCATTTCCAACAACCCCAAGTGATTATCATGTCATTCAAGATATCAAGATAATCATGGTATCATTTTCAAACCAAAACCATGAGTTCCTGTGGTTGCCTTCATTTTCACCCTCTGGCTGAGCTTACCATCAACACAAACCCTTCCATTCCCTTCCCTTCAAGACACCCTTCTTTGCCCACTCAAAACCCGAGGAATCTGATGGTAGACAAACTCCTCAACAGTCTTCTTCTCCAAATTGAGCATCCCATCGATTTCTTGTCAGTAGTGAAATCTGACTGAGCCCCTTATAGCATTTCCACTAGTGAGCGCATGGACAGCTTAGTGAGGATGTTATTGGCAGAAAGGAGAATGACAATGGGGAAGAATGACAATGGGGAGGAGGCCGTGAAGTGGGAAGTCATTAATGTATTGGTTCTTAATCTGAAAAAAACAATGAATGAATCATGGTCAAAATGTTAAGTGTACCTATGTTTCTAAGCTCACTCCTAGTCCTGCCATGGTCATACAGGAAAATGAGCAACACCTAGACTAAATGAAATAAAAATGAAAAAAATGAGAAAGAAAATATTAAGTAAAGTTAATAGTTTTGAAAAAATACTATCCACTGCCACCTTATGCAATCTGCTTTATAGTTCAGCCTCTCTCCTAATATTAATCTTGCAACAAATTTCAATACAAATAGTGAGCACATTTTCAGGGAGGAATAAGTTAAATAAAAATAGACAACTGAATGCAGTGGTTGCCCTAAATTTGGAAAAATTTGTGCAGCTTGCATAGCATTGCTCATTTTACCTTTGTTTTGTTTGTTTTTGTATTTTTTGCTGAGTTTTTTTGGTTTATTGTAACACAACGTACCTATCTTCTACAAAGTTCTACAGATGCATTGGCATTTAGTACAGTCACTCTAAAACCCCTATTGGGTTCTACTCATGAATAGCATTGAATCTGAACACATTAAATTTTCACAATCCTACTTATTGGTGAAACAATTACAGAAGGCAAAACTTCAGATAAAAGGTGGTGTAAATATGGAAAATGGGTAAATATTTGTCAAGAAGTATATGACTCTGGTTTCTCAGAGCATAAATATTCACCTCAATTCTGATTACATATTCTTTATAAAAGTTTCTATTAGAAATCCAGACAATGCATTTAAAGTACCCAGAGACAACTTCATAGAGAAGTACTCGGGCCACACTATCCATTATGAACATTGATGTTGGCACCACTAATATATATATATATATAATATTATATATATTATATACAGATATATAATATATATAATTTCCAATTATAAAGAGGTTATCAAAAGAAATAGGGTTTTATGTAGTCATGGGTGCAACATAAATATCTGTAAGGAAGCACAGGAAGCAACGAGGATGAGTATGATTGGAAGGTAACTACAAGTTAGGCTGGGAAAGTAGAAGGTTTAGGCTTAAATTCTTTCTTGAGCTTTATGCTGAAGATTGGTTTATGGGTAATACAGAAATTTTAAAAGACCAAAACTTGATTGAATAGTTTGTTCTATTGTGGTCCAACAACAATTACGAAAGTTTGAATGAGCCTAAGACTAGAAGTAGAGAAACAAGGAGCTATAAACATGAACAGCCAGTTCACAGCATTCTTCTTAGTGCAACATTGAGACCTGAATAATGTAGTTCTACTGTGTATGCCCTGTTCTGACTGCAGCTGGGTAACTGGGTCTGTTTCTGGCAGCACCTTTAAAGGAAAACATTAACAAACTGGAAGACATAATGAGAAGTATAAAACACTCTAAGAATTCTGAAAGGGGGCTAAGAACACTTAAGTTAATGAAGAAACAGCAAAAAGATGGTGTAGCAGATGTCTTCACACTCTGAAATGCTGCCATATTGAAAAGTAATTTGTTTTGCTATGGGTTACTTCAATGGCTAGAAAATGGACTGACAGAATAGTGGAAGACTCTGGGTTGAAATTTAAGTCTTGCATGAGCAATACTATAATGTTAAATTATCCAAAAATGAAATGGTGTGTCTCTCGTATATTAGGTTATCTGTCCCTGATAATGGTAATATGATAGCAGCACAAACATCTCTCAGTGCTATTGATGAGATTGTAGCTTTGGGAAAGAGCTTGGACAAAAAGACTCACTAAGGTACTTTCTAACTCATTCAATGAGCATTTAGTACATATACTATGGGTCAGGTCTCACATAATGAAATGAGAATGTGAAAAGTTATGAAACACTGTCCGCTCATCTACTGGGGAAAACTTATATGGAAACTATTACTTAGTGTCATAGTGGAACAATATATTTAATACCATGGGAACAAGAGCAAATGATTAATTCTGTCTGACAGGTCATGGTTCATAAAGTCTATGATATTTTGAGGTTGGTCTTCAGGGATAAGAGGGGGTTTTTCAGAGTTGGCATGGGAAAAGTTATTGTATGAAAGAAGACAGAGTGTGTGAAGTTCAAATTGTGAAAGTTTATGGCATCTTTAAGAGAACTGTGAATTATGTGTTGGTCAGAGTTCAGAAAAAAGGAGAGCAAGAAAATCATGAAACTAAAAGATATGGTAGGGCCAGAAGAGAGTTGAACTTAGAAACTTAAGGTGACTGGACTTATTTATATATAAAGATCAATATAATCAGACAAGTGACATAAGTCTGTGTTCAGTGTTGAGAAATACAGAGATCGGGTCTTAATAGAAGTGGTCAAATGTCAAAGATGGGGACTGGAGTAAGGAAGGAAGTACAGGGAATTGGGACTACAAAATCCAAGGTAGTTTCTGAGGTAAATGAGTAGACACAGGAAACAACTGGAGTAAGTGCATGAAGAAGCCATAAGACAGTGTTCTGTCTCATTTGTAATGTGAACTGGACCTAGGAATGTAAATCTTCTTAAGAAAATTCCAACAGCAAAAGCAATACTTCACAAGAAGGCAATAAGTAATAGTGAGTCTAGTTTTGACCTGTTGGTTTTGGTATACTAGGAGAGATACAGAAAGAACATTCAAATGACAACTATAATACTGGAAGATATGAAAGAGAGGATAGGGTTTGAGATTTCCAAATCAGCAATGTGGAAGTGATGATGGAAGTTATTGGAGTGAATGGGACACCTCAATGAAAACATGCAGATGCTAAAACCAGCAGTATGAATTCCTCATTCTCAAGGGACTAAATAGAGGAAGAGGAAGTAATACAGAGGTTTTATAGAGATTGCAGCAAAATTCCGTGATAATCACAGAATTGCCTACTACTCCTTGTAAAATGGAGACTTCCATTATTGTCCCAAGATAAGTTTCAATAATAGTATATAATCAATACAGAATTTTTAATTAGTGTGAAAAATCCTGAATATTGGCTGTAATGGAGAAATTCCCACGATGACATGATTTGACAGGTCTCTTTTTAAAGGTAAGAATGAATACATCAATCAACTGATTGAGATGATAAGGACACTCCTTGTAGGAGCCCCTGTCTATCATGAAACTCCAACATCCTGTGACCTGATCCTGCAGCATTAAACTCTGTTATGATCTGACTACATCTTCAGTTCAGAAGAACTGTCAGTAAGGCTTGAGGGAAGTGCTCACTTTTGCTGTATGATGAATACTCTTAGTGACTGAAGGTCTCCCCTATGCAGTCTAGTGTAGCTAAAAGGTAGTTGAAAGAAAGATTTAATTATTCTGGTGAAGTTACGCATTATGTTTCTGGTGCTTGACATTATTAAAATTCTGTTTATTGTGTAATGTTTGAAGTGAAATCACAAAATTATTTAGAAATAGAAATGCTCTTTGGGAAAATAAACTTGTATGATTTGGAGAACATGAAAGGGAATCAGGAAATAGTTCAGAGCAAATAAAAGAGTTTATCATAGGCAAAAAAAAAATCCCAATTTAAGATACCATATTATAAGAAATCAGAAGCAACTGAAGAACACAAAATTTCTGTTAGTGTCTCTTTAGTGGATGAAGAAACATCTCTTCAGATGAGCTCGCATGCAGTTCTTGAGCTGGTTAAAAATATGATACACAGCAGAGCAAAGGTATTTGCAGTTCTCATATAAAGTCAGACATCCTGTCAACATTTGGTAAATATTAATTAGATTGAAGTACATGCTTCTTATTCTGACAGGGATAGTTTCTCATAGTGGAATGCTTTGAGAAACTGCACAAAATAAAGTACTTATAGAAAATTCCCATAACACTGAGCAGATAAAAATGCGGATATTTATGGTATAGGGCTGTGGAAATGAGTAATATGTCTGGCCATGTCAGATTGACACTATTTTGAGCACTAAGAGAAAGTTGTGGGTGATTTAGAACACATATACACATACACACCCATCATCACTACTAATTTGAATATGTGAGATAATGTCCTGAGAAAGTGTTTTCAAACTTAAATAAATTTAAGGTGCCATATTATTTAATGCAGTCCCAAACAATTAACAAAAAAAAGGTGTTTAATTCCTATAAACCCTTTTGCCATTTCTGTGTATCTGGCCCTACTGGATTTTCTGATAAGAATCTGTTCAAGAAATTCTTCCCCTTGGATAGTTCTTTGAATTCATGTATGTGCCTATTCTAAAATCTCTGTGTCTCATCAAACCTGACAAATTCACAGTATAGATGAGAGACAGAGAAAGAGATGCCAAATTTCTATACAATTGTCAATCTCTAATTTCCTTTGTCTTTACTTAGGGCCTGTGATTCCTGAATGATTCTGCCTAAGCCTTGACTATCTGGTCATTTGCAAAAGTGACTAATGCAATGTAAATTCTGTTCAAAAATGACAAAATTCTAAGACTTGATGTGTATTTATTTCAAATAATTAAAAAGCCATTGAAAAGTTTACCATGCCATTTCCAGTCAACCAAACAACATTCCTTAGCATTACAAAATACAATGAAGCAAATTTTCTGATTTATCTTTGATTTCTAAGCTCTAGATAAAAAGACACAGATACTACTCTGTTAGGGAACAATTTATTAAAGAGGATATGAATGGCAAACTGAATTGAGACTCAAAACTAAGGGGGGCATTTATCACGAATCATGAATAAAGAATGCCTGTGCACAACCCTGTGAGTTTAAGGGGGACATATTATCAAAAAAGAAAGTAGATAAGCAATAATTGAAGGGAGATTCCTGTGGTTGAAAGAGTAAATGTGGCTGAATTAAAAAATAAAGACTACTATCAGGAACATTTTATTTCTAAATTTATTTCCAAAACTTGTGTTACTTTTGGAAAAGTGAGGCAGAGAAAGAAACTAACATCTTCTAGCTGCTTTCCTCATCTGCAAACACTTCAGGCTCCAAACTGGTGTTTTTATGTATTTCAAGACTCTAAATTTACTAATGAAAATCCAGTTTTAAAAAATCCATTAGGATAATTATGACAGTCTTTGGGGTTCACCAAAGATAACTATGTGTTGTCTTCCACCTACTACGAGTGGGAGCATTAATAGTTATGTTGACTGGAGTCAATGTAATATAGAATGGAGCAACTTGCTTTCTAGTAGGATTGTGTAGTTATTATGGAATTAGTGACTGTATCTAAGGCCTAACGTTAGCATACTCATCATATTATACCCCTAAACAGAGAGTTTGAGAATAAATTATATACAAGCGTAGGCTATTCTAATATTGAGGCTATTCTAATAATGAATCAGGAGACTGTCTCCTGCTACAAAACCAAGAAGGGTTTATAATCTAATGAGTTAAAATCTTATTCCTAATATTAGATTTAGATCAGAATTTACAACATTGAGAAAATACTTTGTGTAGTATGTTATACGAGTTATGCCTTTACTTTTCATAAAATGAGAAAAATGTGTAAAATGACTGCATACCTTTGAAATCATGTTTCCCTTCAGAAGTATACAATTTTTATCAGGACAAAATGTTTTTCACACATATTCATGCTTGAAAAATGTGGTTGATAAGAGTTACTAAATACTTCTGTTTCCCTTTTTACTTAAGGGGAAACAACTGAGGTCATTCATTTTTAGAACAGCAAACAGCTGGATAATCAACAAGTTCCTATCTCTTGCGTAGATTACACGTTGAAAAATGAAATCTTGTTGTATGTGTGCACATCCCTAAAAGAGACTTGAAAAGTCATTTATAGTTTCATCACTAGATGTTCATGAAAATTGATAAATGCTACCAGGGACTCAGATATCAGCAACTTCCAAAGTAAAACAAGCTCTTTCATCCATGACTGCTTCAACAAAGATGCTACAACCCAGATTTTTTTTTTCCTGGAACACTCCTTGTTGAATGTATTTCATTCTAGCAAAATACTAATTTTTTTTTGTAAAAAATAAAAATGGTGACTTGCCAATAGTGACAAGTTGAATGCCACTGGAGAGGTTATGCTAAGTGAAATAAATAGATGGGAAGAAAGACAAATTACAGATGATTTCATTCCTATGTGGATTATAAAGAAAGAAAGCATAAGGACAGACAAAACTAAATAGAAGCAAAATCTTCTAGTAAGACTTTGGAAGTCAGGCTATCAGAGGAAAAGTTTGGAGGCATTGGAAAAGGTGTGACACTGTACCCTTAAGACATATACCATGTTGGAAAACAATGTTAGCACAATAAAAAATTAGTAAAAAATAAAATAATGTATCTTTCAAAATGCTTTCATATTATCAACTTAGGAACATAATTCATAGCACACTAAGTGTTTCTTAGTTTATGAAACCAGGTTTTTGTTGAAAAGTAATCAATCCACTTTACCCTGTAGATTTTTATAAAATCTGTAATGAGATTAGTTTTCTACACTGACTTCTGGATGTGTGATTTATTGGAATTAATTTAATCCTGACATTTATTTAAAATCATTTAAAACACTTCAATAACCTTAACAAAATGTTATCTTCTTAAGTCACATGGGAAATTTGACTTCAGTAATTTTTCACCTTTATCAACAAAGAATAGAAATGAAGGAATGTTCTTTGCCCATGCATTTATAGTTGCCAAAATGTTGGCTTGGAAAAAGAAATAACTTTACAGAACCTACCTCTTTAGTTAATTATAGAAACCAAATAATCTCATTAATTTTCCTTCCAAATGTGCCATGAAATTCCTTGCAAGAGCATCATTAATTTTCTTCATTATTTACCATAGGAAAGTTATTTCTGAACATGGAGAAAAGTGAGTGCATAGACTATGTCTTTGATTTTAGTACTTGATCAGTTTTTAAAGATTCTATTCAATTAATTCAGCTACGAATGATTTTTAGAAATGTAAGTACTTTGATTTCACGATGAATTTTTTAGATCCTATATTAGAAACATTGTGGTGAAGTTACTGGTAACTAGAGGTAATGACTATGAAAGTATTTGCTGAATTGATCTGTGTCTGAGGGGTCTGTGGGCCTTATGTAAATGTGCAGTTACTTCCTTTGGAAACAAGTCACTATTAAAAGCTGGAAAAGCACTTTATGTACTAAATAGAGTGTTAAATAACTGACCCTAGAGTTTTGTATTGGTTTGCCTTGTTTTGCCTTCTGAATTGTTCATTATTGAGTCCTCTGGAGCCTCTTGAAAATAATGCTTTGGGGGGAGTTTTTAAGGACAAGAAAACCTAAAAGCATTTTCAACTAAGTTGAAAAACACCCTAATAGTTCAGTGTTGGGTAGAGGATACAGCCACAGCCTATGAAGTCACACAGGGCTTGCTTTGTGGTTGTTTGTTTTACTTTGTTTATAGAGGACACAATTAAAACAAAACAAAACAAAAACAAACAAAACAGAGTTGGGGGAGCGATGGGGAGAGGAAAGAAAGCGAGAGGAAATGATGCTTTCTGGAAAGCAAGTTTTATCATTGTCTAAAATGATGACAAGAGGCTTTTGTTCCTCAGCAGTCATGGTTACAGCCATTTCTTTACTTGCTAAGGGAGATTGAGTGTGTACCTTGCAACATGGAACCCTGTGGCCTTGACTTTGCAGATATATGCTACTTGCACCATCAGCATTCCATTCACCACAGAATAGGTGATTACCACTTAGGCAGCTCATAATTAAATGGTACTTTTCTTTTCCATATTTTATAATGCCCAGAAGAGCCTGGGTGGTGGAGAACCATACAAACACTGAATAAAACACTGGCTTGGCTTGAAATTCTCTGGAATCTTATGAATAACCCATTCTTCCACTGTCTGAGAGTAGAGATGAGAAACCATAAATCTACAAGGAAATTGGTGCTCTTTGGGACAGGGAGTTTGAAGGAAGAGAAGGTTTGCCAACTGTAAAGACTTCAATTCCATTTCCCTTATTTTTTTTTCAAGTCAAGGTGATGGATTGCATGAACTATCAACACACAAGGCTTATCTCTGTATCTTTACAGCTCTAAGGAGTTTGACCCTTCATCACTTGTGTGCTTCCAGATCCTTTTACTCCTACAACAAGAAGGAAGAGGGAGGTTTTTTAGCTGAATGAGTATTTCTTTTGTAGAACTACAGACCATGAATCTCAATTAATCCACTGGTGGGGCGTATTAATGAGGTTAAGTTACAAATTTGGCCTCTACCTTAGCAGTATTTGGCAACAGATCATCTCACTAGCTGTTATGCCAGAAATTTTATAAAAATCTGTGACTGTTCATTTGCTCACATGTTCATATATTCATTGCACTATATTTGTGGTTTCTGACTGTATGCCACGTATTATGCAAGGCATGATATGGATCAAGGTAATTTGAATCCCAATTACATGGAGGGGGGATAAATAATGATCTTGCAAACAAATTATTATGTCACTGGGCTAGAAGCAATATAATAAAAAGAAGAATATGATAGAATATAATGAAGGGGGTACCTGAATGTTTTTAGGATTCTACTATTAAGTTAAAACCTAAATGTTGGAAAAGATTCAGCTGCAGGCAAAGTAGGAAGAAGGTTGTAGAGCAAGGGTCTAACAGACAGGTGGAAAAAACTTGTTGCAGGAATGCAATTCAAAGGACAAAGGAACCTCCACGGGGTGGTGGGTAGAAAAGGTAGATGTTGAAGTGGCTTGGAGAAGGAGGCAGAAGCCAAACTAAACTGATTTTCATAGGCCATGGGAGGATTTTGCATTTTTTATCAATAGTTAAACAATAGTTTAACAATAGTTAAACAATAGTTAAGATGGTAGTGGCTTTTAATCAGATGACCAGTGAAGTCCATTTTGCCCTTTCAGTAGATTGCTCTGGGTTCTGAAGGGATGAGGACAAAGAGCAGCAATCAGCAGTCAGGTTGGACGTAGTGGTGGGGCTCTCTATGATCCAGGCCCCCAGGGTCAGCCCTGGGTCCTGGAGGCTGACTACATCAATTAAGCACTCAGTAGCATCCGTGTTCTATATATATATATATTTTTTTTTTTTAAATATAAACAATTACATTTTGTTCTTTGGGTTACAACCTCTCTGTTATAAATTTTTCCCCTTCCCTCTTCCCTCCGGTGCTCTCTCCATTCTCTCACACCTCACTCTTTGTTGTTTATTAGTTGTGCTGAGTCCATTAGTCTCTTTCCTATGTTAGTCTTTTCTCTGGGTGAGGGACTGCTGACAGAAGGAACTGTGAGAGAGGACAAAGAGTAAAATCAAAGTGTTTCTTCCCCCTGAATTATTCTAACTCATCACTATGAGTGCCCAAGAAACCTGTCTTCCAGCCTCCCTACTCAGCTCTGTCCATGTTCTGATGGTCTTTTCTGAACTGTGACTAGTGTTGGGTGACTAGTATTGGGTCACTACTCCTGCTCATGTCTCCTTGAGAAATGAATGCTTTCATCACATAATTTCTTGCCTTGCTTCTTAGAAAAGTTTTGGATGTGAAGAGTAATTTGTCTGATATTAACTCAACCTCACCAGCTTGCTCTTGGCTCCCAATGCATTCATATTTCCCACTCCCCCCACCACTCATTCACTTTTAGCCTGTAGGTACCTCTAAGTGTAAAGTGAGTCTCTGGTTCATGACATAGAACTGAATTCTGGTGTGTGTGTGTGTGTGTGTGTGTGTGTGTGTGTGTGTGTGTGTGTGTGTTTTAGCCTTTTGGTCAGTCTGGATCTTTTGACTGGGGAATGTTAGGCAAGCAGCCTTGTTCATGATGCCAACTGTAGTCCCAGCTCACCAAGCTCATAGGTATTTTATTGGTTCTAGCATTTACATAGACATACTAGGCAGGGCCAGGGCCAGGGTCCAGGGGTGGAGGTTAATAGGCACTTGTAGCCCCTCAGTCCTTCAGGAATCTTCAAACTCTTTCTCTGGTTTCCTCTCTGCTCATGCTTGGGCTCTATCTCTGCACCCTTTGAGCCCGTCTCTCTAGACCCCAGTTGTAAACACTTACACATGTGCACACCCAGTAAACCGCACAACCCCAGGTTTTGGTTATATGGGCTAATGGAGGAAAAGGGCTGACCAACCCCATTTACCACACAATAGTCTATACTTTGTTTTATGTAATCATAGCAAATTTCAAAAGAATCTTGCAGTTATAACATTCCATTTTAGAATGAGAATGTCCACTACATACAAATCCTAATCCTTTACAATTCCACTTCCCCCACAGCTTATGTTTACTGATGGCATATGCACTTGATGACTATCACAAGGACTAGAAGTGCAGCCACAGAAGAAGGGGGGGGGGCGAGGGAGGAAGAAGGAAAAAAGGGGGAGAGAAAGAATGCCAGAGAGCCCAGAGAAAGAGCAAAAAGATTCCTGTGGAGCTGGAGGGTTTCCTTATCTAGGGTGAGTTAATCAGGCTTTCCCCCATTGGACTGGGATATTGCTTCTTCCTTATTATTGTGCAGCCCTGGGGGTGTGCACATGTGTAAGTGCAGAGAGGATAAAGGAGTATGCATGAGAGAGTGTACAAGATCATGAGAGCACAGGAGAATGTGTGTGTGTGAAAGAGAGAGAGAGAAAGAGAGAGAGAGAACACAGTAAAAGAGTAAAGATTTCTGGAGGGTTGGGGCAATTGCCTGCCTCCAGTTCTCTCAGGCCCTGTCCTGTCTGTTTTATCTGTGTAACCACTAAACCAATGAAGAATCTATGCAAATTGGTGACCCTGATGCTCACCAGATGTAGGGACAACTGGTGATGGGGGTGGGATGGTTACCCAACAGCCTGCATCTCAGGCTGCCCAGCCCCTGATTGCACAGCCTACAGGTTCCTATATGTACGCATGGAGAGTCTTACCTTTGTATAACATCATACTGCAATCTACCATCCTCTTCTAATGTGATGATGTCATTTTGAGAACTAGGACTTACAGGAATAAACTGGGCCTCTACTGTGGTTTATGGGAAAGTCTTCTTGTTTTCTTCCTTTTGAAAGGACACTTTGCCGTCTACACTATACTTGGTTGACAGGGTTTTTTTTTTTTTTTTGGTGTTTTGTTTTTTTCGCACTTTGAATCATCCCATGTCCTTCTGACTTGTAAAGCTTCTGCTGAGAAATCCTCCCATAAGCTCTAGAGGCCCTTTTATGGGAACTTGTTCAGAATACAGACAAATTTTGACTTAGTAATTCAAGGTTGGAGGTATCAGCTCAGCAGTCCTCCTACACTGGGGAAATAAATAATTGGAAGTTGGGGAAGAAGACAGAAACCTTGGAAATCTTTTACTTTTATGAATAAACATAGGAGATGGGGAAGAAAAAAATCTTTCTCTAATTTGTACTTTTATCTTAAATGGAATTTTAAAAAGACATAGTTATTTGGTTGAGTTATTGAGGGTTAGTTAATATCTGTGAAGAGAAAAGAAAATTTATGTTAATGAAAAGATACTAAACAAGAAAGATGTTTTCTGTTATTTTCATCATTCTATTCTATTGGCTTCTACATGGAAGTGTAAGAGGCAAAGAAATTTTAACTTTTATAAGCATTAGTAATCTTAAATTTGCACTGAGTTTATGCAGAATTTGTAATTACAACACTCATCTCAAGACCATTTGTATCCCCACAGTATATCACTTTTTGTCATTTTTAGGTATAATCAAGGCAGAAAAATAGTGATTAAAAATTTTATTAAAACTGCAAGTCACTCAATTCTAATCTATTATTTGAAATTAACAACATTTGTTGTTCTTTCATTTTGTAGCTTCAAGTTAATAGACTTTTATACAGACAACACTGTCTGAAATAATAAGATCATCTCAGCGATAATGTGCCACAGTCTAACCCTAGGGGGAGAATCAATTGTCTTTAATTATTTTATCATAAATAAGACATTTGCTTATGAGTGTAAATATTATTGAATTTACAAATCTCCTAGCAACAGCCTTGTAAGTAGTTGTTTTTATAAAGTTTTGGAAGCAAAATCTTAACCAATAGTTAGTTTAAGACAATTAGAAATATACCGTGTCCTCCCCTTCTAAGATCATTCTGGTCTGCCCAAGATTTAGACCCAGATAATTTTTTGTGTTTAAATTTTAGTCATATTTTGGCAAAACAGAAACATTCACATGGTTTCCAAACTGGGCCAGATGGAAAAGTCGATCTGATGGCACTGCAGCTCCAATATCTTCAATTCCAAGTGTTTTGCCTAATTTTCTGTATCTTACCCAATTCGATCTCCAACAAAAGTGAACTATTCCTCTGAATGAGAAACTAAAATGATAATAATCTGCATGTGTCCAGGGTTTTGTTGCTTAAAGTCCTCATGTAAATATCAGGCTACGTTTTTCTAAGACAGAAAAAAGATATATAAAAGTGATTCATACTTTATATGGCCTAGTAGAGATAAAGTAATAATAAAAACACATTGTAGTACATTTTTTACATTTTCATTCATTCTGTTGTCATTAGGTAAATACAACTTAGGAATCTATTAAATTTGTACACTCAGTTGTGTTTGGCGTGAAAGTAAATGACTGGATTTATAGTGAATTTTAATAACAAAAAACTGTGAAGTAAAGGAAAACATTTCAGCTGAGTACTACCATTAAATCACATGAACGTATCTGTAGAATTTTGCCAAAATTCCTTAGAAAATGGATTGAATAATACTTATTACTGTTTTTAGTAAAACAAACTCTAAGAAACATAACTTTCCAATAGTAAAAATTTCCTTCCATTTAGATCTTGGACAGTTTTTAAAAAGTGATTATTTACAGGCACATTTAAAAAGACACATCTTTAAAAATCCATTTGTGCTAGCTAATTCCCCATAGACTGTTGACTTTAAAGAGTTCTTGAGTACTTTGAAAATGTGTGTCCTTGCAGTAGGGATGAATTTAAAAGTTAATACAAGTTTGGAAACATAAGCTAAATTTATTTTATAGCATTTTAAAAAGTGCTTTCCAGCGAAGAATCTTGACTTTTCTTCTATTTTCATCATTAGTAAAAATACCAAACTGGTAACTATTGGAATACTTCCCTCTCATCATAAAATATTTAAGATTTTATATAAAGCTGGCATTGTTTCAGATTCCTTTATGGTGGGTAATCAAAGTAGTGAAATTAGACAAACCTCTTTTAGAAAGTGTCTTTTAATCAAATGATCTTTCCCATATATCAATGATAGAGATCTGTGATTCAACTTCCTTGAAAAACACGTGTGCTCAGGGTTAAAATGTTGATCTTCCATCACTCCTTCAAGGTCCAGTCTTCAGTGGATGCACCACACTTTGCACACAGGTGGTAGTTTAACAACTTTTTCATGCCCTACACTAATTTTTTACTCTCAAAGTTTTCCTTGTTTTGACATTATTTCCCTGCATTTTTCTGTTAATTAAAACTCAGTTAAAATAACATAGATAGAAGTATACTTGGGAATAGGAGTGTCAGACAATATGTATAAATGAAAGCTGTGCTAAGTTTGGTGTTAGCATGACATGGATTAACAAAAATGTTCTCAACTGTGGAACATAGGAAGCAGCGTAGCATGACATATTCCAGTCTTAATGCATCAGGGGAAATGTTTGGTGGACAGAATTTTTGTTCAATTTATAAGACAGCGAATGAGATAAAAGAGGGACATTAAAAGTACTTAAAATTATCAAGATGTATCTATGACCTGAATGTATTGGAATATAAAATGTATAGATCTTTATTTCCGATTGAAACTATAATCACCACCTATCAGAAATATTAATCTATGAATTGTTCTACACCACACACGGTAATTTATTTCTCTCTTTATGATGCTAAACTCCACCTATGATTTCCTACATCAGTACAAATTCAAGACTGAGCTTAAAGTTTCCTCTTTCAACCTCAAAAATTTCATTCTATATTAACTTCTTTTTCCCAGTCTTACCAAATAAATCACTTATTTCTACTGACTGTTGAGACTTTTACTAGAGTATATCATGACTATATTTTGTTTATAAACCATACTTACTGATACTAAAGTTAACTCAAACTTCCCCATACTAATATGAGTAAATTCAGAGGTATGTCATACCGATTCTTCAAATTGTTGGAGAAAATTGTCTCTGTGGAAAGAACGACTCTTTTGTTAAGGAAAAGATTCTAATAATCATTTTCTGTTTTGAAGTAACTTAGGCACTTTCTCAGTTACTTAGGTAAGAGAAAACTTGAAGTTCTCTGAAGGAGTTAGGGTGAATTAATTATACCAATCAGCTCAAGGAATAGATTATTTTTAAACTCAGGAGCTGGATAATTTAATAAAAATGTGAGCTACTTACTTGGGTGAGGGTTGTGGGGGAGCAATTGAACAAAACAAAATACTTATAAAAACTAGTGGACGTCAATAAATAAAGTGAGATCTGAAATAAAAGGGAAGAGGTAGGAAAGGGCAAAGTAGTATAAGGAATGTTGGGGAAAGAAACATTAACTTAAACATTAAAAAAATAAAATAAAACCAGACCAATGAATACCTAAAGGAGCTATAGCTACAAAGCAGGATGCAGAAAACAAGAATTGACTTAATTAATGTAGCAACAATTTTTTTTTTTTTTTTGAGACTAGGTCTCGCCAATTTTGCCCGTGGAACTGCAGGCTCTCGTTGCCCAGGGTACCACAGACTCAAGCAATCCCCAGCCTCAGCTTCCCAGGTATCTGGGATTACAGGCACGCGCCACCACACCCAGCTATTTTTTTGGGACCTAGTCTTGTTAAGTTGCCCCGAACGGGACTCGAACCGCAATTCCTAGACCCAGTGGCTTCATAGGCTAAAGCTTACAGGCACGAGCCACCGTGGCCGGCTTAATGTAACAATTTTTTTTTATTTTCCAATAACAAAAAAATATTGGTAAAGGAATCTTGGAACCTAATCCTTGCTTGTGACCTTATTGAAAATCTAATCAACTGGACGTCTTTGCCCTCCCAGTGACGGAGAGAAGGGAAAAACATGAGACTAGGTAAAGCCCTGTGAGTGCTTAAAGGTCTTGAAACCTTACCTTGTCATCCACCCAATACCCACAACGAGCCAATGTCCTGCTTCCTGGATACCCCAAACCTTGGTAACAGTGATAGAGAAACCAATACTTGTGCCAACTGCATAGGCATCAGGCTCTCAAATATGGGTAGATTCTTTATTGGTTCTAGCAGTTACACAGACACACCAGGCAGGCAGAGCAGACCCCAGGAAATTCTCTCTCTCTCTCTCTCTCTCTCTCTCTCTCTCTCTCTCTCTCTCTCTCTCTCTCTCTCTCTCTCTCTCTCTCTCTCTCTCTCTCTCTCTCTCT
>PVHY01006819.1:0-71727 GCA_004024945.1 Uropsilus gracilis | reverse complement strand
CCGCGTCGGCGTCGGTGGCGCTGACGCCGCCTATGTGCAGCGCGGGGCTGTTGTTCTCGCGCACGAGCAGCGTGTAGGCGCTCTGGCTGAAGGCGGGCGCGTTGTCGTTGACGTCGGACACCTGCACGGTGATGTTGTGCTGGGTCTGCAGCCTGGGGGTGCCCATGTCCGACACCGTGATGGTGATGTTGTACTCCGACCTTAGCTCTCGGTCCAGGGCTGTGTTTGTCACTAGAGTGTAAAAATTCTCAACAGAGGGTTTAAGGAAGAAAGGAAGATCGTTTTGGATGGAGCAAATCATCCTTCCATTGTCTCCGGAGTCAGGATCTGAAACACTGAATACAGCAACTACGGTCTCTTGCGAGTTTTCTGCGATCTCACTGTTCAGTGTAGACATGGTCAGTTCCGGGGGGTTATCATTCAAATCCATCACTTGCACAAACACCGCACAACTTCCAGAAAGGCCCCCTCCATCTGTCGCCTGAATGTTAAATGTGTACGTCTGGATGGATTCGAAATCTAGTTTTTTTGTTAGAAGGACTTCTCCTGATTTTGCATTTATTTGAAAAGTTTTGCGGATGTCTTCAGAGGCTTGGGAAAACACATAAGAGACTTCTCCATAGGCTCCAATGTCTAAATCTCTAGCAGAGACAATGGCAACCTGGGAGCCAATAGGACTGTTTTCTGGGACCTGCACTTCGTACCGCAGCTTTGCAAACTCGGGGGAATTATCGTTGCTGTCCAAGACTTCAATGTGGACCAGGGCGGTACCAGACCTGGGCGGAGTCCCGCCGTCCAGCGCCGTGAGGGTTAACCTGAGTTCTGACTGTTCCTCCCGGTCTAGCGGTTTGTCCAGCACCAGCTGGGGCAGAATCGTGCCGTCGGGGCTGTCTTGTAATTTAAGGTGGAAGTGGGAGTTGGGGCTGACTTTGTAACCTTGGAGAGTGTTACTTCCTACATCTGAATCTTGGGCACCTTCTATTAAGAAAGTAGTTCCGGGAGTGATACTTTCTGGAATTTTCAAAATTATTTCTTGGTCCAGGAAAACCGGGGAATGATCATTTATGTCCCTAACCCGTAGCTCGGCCTGAAAAAAGTGCAAGGGATTTTCCAGTAACACCTGGAAAGGTAGTACGCAGGGCTCTGTAGGGCCGCACAGCTGCTCACGGTCCAGTTTCTCATTTAACAATAAATCTCCGGTCTGCCTATCGAGCTGCAAACGCATCTTTTTCCCTTTGGAAAGCACCCGGGCCCCCCGTGCAGCTAGTTCCTCTACCTCCAATGCCAGGTCTTTTAATAAATTAGCCACAACGGAGCCAATCTCCATTTCCTCCACCACTGAATAGTGGCTAGGTTCGGCACCAGCCCGAGCTACACCCAGCAAAACAAAGAATATCAAGACTTGCCTTTGTTTCAGTAAGAGTTCCTTTCCTTCTCCGACTTCCATCGCCTCTGGTCTCCTCGCAGACCCGACCCAGCTCAGGCTCGCTCGCCGCCGACTTTGTCCGCCCGGTATCCCGAAGATTGGGGTTCAGTAGAGCTGCCTAAGGCCCAGAGCAACCGCCTTAGAAAGCCAACCTGCCAGCTAGCTGCTTCAGGGGAGCATCCGGCTCGGGGGAGCGCGGGTTGGGCGGTTTCTTCCTTCTACTTCTAAGGCTGCAGCGCCACCCTGCGTCCTTTTCTCCAAAACATGAAGAAAAATCCTAATACTTTCTTTCTAGCAGCTGGCAATCGAAATGGAGTATTTTCAAGTAGTGGCTGTCAACCTTGCGAAGCCTTGTCTGTGTTTTAAAAGACTTTCTCATTGCATTCATAACGATATAACAGACAAATTCCCATTCCAGTTTCCTCACAAAATCAAATGTCTTTAAAAAGCAAAACTGGAGAAAAATCAACTTCAGAAACTTAGAGAGTAACCTCAGTGTAGGATGAGCAGAAAGAAGGCTTCGGCAAGACATTTCACAGTTTTATTCAGATGTTGGGCATGCAGGCAATTTGGTGGTGGTTAGGTTGCCATCTTCAAACTCAAATCCAAGGAAACACACAGCATTCAAATGGAAACACTCTCACAGACGCTGAAATATGCTCTCATTTCTCCCTTGCACTGCTCCCACCTCACATTTTCCTGAAATCTGATGCATTTGAGTTGTATGGAAGACTCCAAAAGTTGCTCATTTGGGTCAAGTGGGTCATTTCTTCTTTCAAATGTGTTTTTTTAAATTTATTTTCCTTTCTACGAAACATTTTTTAAAAATTCAATGATCACACCTAGCAATGTTAGCAATTTCCTCTTAAATACCCAATAAGTATTGAATGTCTCCAAATAGCTTTCAAAATGTCTTTTTAGAGAAAATTTATTAACATTTTTATTATTAGATGTCATACAATGTATCTATATTACAGTTAGGTTTTAAATTTTCTGTCCTTTTATGTTTTAAAAATATTCATTTGCTAAAAAGAAATGTGCTATTGAGCCACAAGAGAAGTACAGAAAAATAAATGCATATTGCTGAATGAAAACAGCAGTCTGAAAAGGCTACATACTCTGTAATTGCAACTATGTGATATTCTGGAAAAGGAAAATAATTTAAAAAGTCAGTGGGCTTTTTTAGAGGGAAAGGAAAGATCAAAAAGTAAAATGCAATTTTCAGGGCACTGAAATTTTTTATAGTATAATAATCGTGGACACATGTAATTTATATATTTGTCAAAACGCATAAAATTACACAACACAAAAAGTAGACACTAATATAAAGTACAGACGTTACACTAGTCTGTACATTAGTCACAGTGGGTCATCAATTGTAATGTACCTGACTAATGCAAGATGTTAATGTGAGGGGAGACTGTGAGTAGTAGGGAGAGTGTATTTGAAAACTTTGTGTACTATCTGTTCAATAGTCTGTAAAACTGAAAACTGCTCTAAAATAGTCTTTTAATTTTAAATATTTATAATGCTTTAAGTATATAAAAAAAAGTTAAAAATAACCGTACAAACATTACTATCTTCCATTCAAAGTTTAGATTGTTCATCACATTTGTCTACTTTATTCTACATACACACACACACATACTCCTTTTTTGGCTGACTCTCAGCATTTTACTTCTAATTATTTCAGCAGATGTCTCCTAATGATAAAGACATTTCTCCATATAACCAATGGTACTATCACCTTGACAAAATTAATGATTTCATAATACTAAGTATAGCCCACTCCCTGTAAGTTTCATTAATTATCCTTCTATAGTTTTCTTCAACTTTAACATGCACATTCACTACCAAGTTCTTCCTATACATTCACTGAACTACTTGTTATAAGAAACTTCGTATCTTAGAAACCTTGGTTTTTTTTCTGAAGTTCTTTTTTTATTTATTGCACAAGAAATGTTTTGTAACCAAGCCTCATGATTGTATTTGGTGTTCATCTATTCTAGAACAGTTCCCCATCTTTCATGACACTGCATTTTCAGGTGTCCAGACCAGTGGTCTAGTGGGATGGCCTCTGTTCTGGATTTGTCTGATTTTTTTTCCTAATGGTGTCATTAAATCTATTCTTCTATGCTCTGTATTTCCCAAAGACTGGAGCAATTAAAAATTGTTAGTAATACATTATTAATAATATAATAATTAATAATAATTAATTAATAACATTAATTAATTAATAATCAATCATAAGAATTAATATAATTAATATTATATTAGCATCAATACAATTAATATGATTGGTATTAGTTAATGATTGATTAATGAATAATTAATTATTAATTGATGATATATTATTAATAATTAATAATATATTGTTGATTAATAATTAATGATTGTATTATTATTGATATATTATTAAATATAATAGTGGCATAACATTTTTAAAGTTCTCATTTATTTTCTGTAAAAGATTGGACAATCACAGGTTCCCTTCCAGACTTCATTTGAGGTCTTCAGACAATCTGTCCTGCTACCACTTTGACCTTCACTTATCTCTTTCTCCATCAGGAAACTAACAGGAACAGTGAATTGTCATTGTCATTAACCACTAACACCACATTACATTATGCAGAATGTGACACTTAAAGTCTTCAAATCAGGGATGTCAGTGCAAAAGGTTCTTTGTGTTCACTTGAGGAAGTGGTGCATATTCTAGGGTAACAGCAGCAATTGGTTACCTGGGCAATTTTTAAAGCCTGTGTTTGTGGCAGTCTGCTGCATGGGGTTTGAGGCTGTGTTCTGTGCTGAGTGAGTATAGCAGCAATTTGGTGAAAGTGAAGACAGGAGTATCTTATTTCATTTTCAGTTTGGGGAAATCCCAGAACTCTGGCAGTGATAACAGTATTGTACTTATTGAAGAATTTAGGGTGATAGGGTCTGGTATTATGAAGACAAAACACAAAACAGCAACTATGGTCTCAAACTGATTCGCTGAGGTGTAGTTCATAAATGATTGTGTGATTACTAGGGACAAACTGTCTTTTATATCAGGACAGTATATTTTCTGCAAAGTCTTTCATTTTTTTTTTTTTTGAGAGTAGGTCTTGCTATTTTTTGCCTGTGAAACTGCAGGCTCACATTGCTCAGGGTACCACAGACTCAAGCAATCCCCAGTCTCGGCTTCCCAGGTAGCTGGGATTACAGGCATGCACCACCACGCCCAGATCTATTTTTTTGAAACTAGGTCTCACTAGATGCCCCTAGTGGGACTCGAACCGCGATTCCTGGCCCCAGCTGCAGCTTCCTAGGCTGCCGCTTACAGGCACATGCCACCATGCCCGGCCAAAAGTCTTTCATTATTGATGATTTGAGAATCCACACTATACATTAGTTTTGCCTGGGAATCAATGGGTTTTAGTAGTGGCTTTCTTTTAAAACCAATGCCTTTGTTATAAGTTTCATTGTCTTTTGTAGCCTAGAAAAACTTTAAAGCTATTTTTCTGTTTTAACTTACATGCAAATACCTGACAGGAAAGGTAACAGCCAGGAAGGGAAGGCATTTTTTCTAGGACTAGCACTTTGTAATACGGCAATGCAAAAATCACTGGTAAGCCACAACTTCAATGAAGACAGGTGTCAAGCTGGATCTGTATGGATCCACCAGTTAGTATTGGATTGTTTATATTATCCTCAACCTATTTCTGCCCATTCAAAGATCTTCCCACTCTAGTGCAGAATATTTCCTGTTGTCCTGGTAGTTGGGGACTGGGATTCAAGACATAAATAGTCTCTGTCTACATCCTCGGTCTGCCATCTATATTCCTACAGATATGCTCTACTAGATTTTTTTGGCATCATTCCCATGGCCAAGAACACATTGTGAATGGTCATTTACAGCATGCACAGCATAATGATGGTTTGGTTAACAACGGGCAGCATATAGGACAGTGGTCCTAATAGGCTTGACCCTCTGTATTGACTGTACCACCTAGATTTGTGAAGTGCATTCTATGATGTTTGCACAAGGATGAAATCACTGAAGAATGCATTTCTCAGAATGTATCCCCTATTTCAAGCTATGCAGGACTACATAGCTGAGTCCCAACTAAGGAAAATACAAAGGATTTTCTTTTAAAAATGGAAAACTTGACATTTATGTCTCGCATCTGCACACCAACTTTTCCAAATCTGATGGTTTGAAATACTTTTATCTTTAGAAATATGAAAACCTTCCTTACCCTCCTCACTTCTACCCATATCTCCCCCAACCTTAGGGTTCATGTCTCTGCTAAATAGGAAAGAAACTACTTTCCTATAGACTAGGATTCTGTAGGAGTTCAGTACTCTCTATGGTTTATGCTAAATTATATAGAATCAGAATTTGCCTTATATTAGGCTGTAAGTATCTTCTTATTCCTTCTTCTAATATCTTCCAGAAAATATGGGCGCACAAAGTTTGAGCACCAGTCTCTCTTTCTGTTGCTTTCTTTCTGTTGTAGGGGGTTTCAGGCTCTTCCAGTACAACTCTAACAGTTGGATAGGTAATGTGGCACTAGACTACTGTATTTACAATCTTGTTTAATCACAAATTGAGCCTGCAGTACTATATTATGGCATCTCTTAATTTTACAAATTCTCCAAAAAGAAAAATATTTTAGAATGACAGATGAAAATGTCAAATATTTCATATATATCTAATATCAAATATTACATAAGTATCTAATATACTTAGTGGGTTAAATAGTTATTTTAGTATTTTCTGCAACTCATATTTGTATCCTTTGCCTTTAATCCTTCTGAACCATATTGGAGGGCATTAAATACCAGCATAAAGAGAAGGAATAAGATTATTTTGCCAATCACATCACACCACATTTCCATTACATGACATGCATTGGAGATACTGGAATATTATTGCAGAATAACAAATTATTTTTGTTTGTTTAATAAATAAGATAACCTAGTAAAAGTTAATACATACAAATTTAGCATTGTAGAAAATAAGCTATACAGTAACTCAGTGATTTAGACTTTAATAAATATTTATTTTTTAGCAATTACTTTTTATCCTGTATTTTTATGTCCAATTTTCATTTTTCAACATCAATTTTCTCCTACTCAAATCATTTCATTAAAAGCACAAAGACTATATAATATTACTCAAATGAGTAGTTACTTGAATATAGTAGATGGGTATCAGACTTGCTGAAAAACAGACTATCACAATTTATCAGCTATCATCTATAAAATATTAAGAAAAGCAGGAGATGATTTTAAAAGCTGAAGAGGGTATGCACCTATAACATTGAATTATATACAGTGTTATTAACCAGTGTTGCCTCAACAAAATAAAATAATAAAATGAACGTAACTTTCCCTAGGAAGTTAGAGCTAGACACTGTTTACTTGCTAAGCTTCAAGATAAGTGCAAAGACACTAAAAGTTTTAGTCGTAACCTACTTTTGAGGAAAGTCAAAGGAGATTAAGCAAAGG
Organism: Uropsilus gracilis; assembly: GCA_004024945.1. NCBI lineage: Eukaryota > Metazoa > Chordata > Mammalia > Eulipotyphla > Talpidae > Uropsilus > Uropsilus gracilis. The sequence goes on along the minus strand of PVHY01006819.1, from coordinate 64,808 downwards.
CAGAAAAAATGCACTTCTTTTCTGTACTTAATAGATGCTGCTCTTCTAAACAAAGACCTTTGTGAGGTCAGTAAAAAGGAAAATAGCTCAGCCTTCAGTACTTGTTGATTGTAGAACAATTAGCAATGCTTCAAAAGAAAACACTATTGGAGGTAGAACTATAAAAGGACAACTATAATGTCATTCAGAAAGAGGATGTTCTCTTTCACAGAGGGCTCAAAAAGTAAGAATGGGGAGGATAACAGTTGCCTCTACCTGCTGTCTTGCAATTTTCTAGGAATCCAGTTTCATTGGAAATGAAGTGATATTGCAAGTACACTTCTCTCTTCTGTCTTGCATTAGGTTGGTTGGCAGAATGTGACATTTTTAACATTCAGTGGAAAAAAATAATTCTAGGAGGAAGAATCAAGGCATTCTTTTTTCATTCCAGAGTGCTGATATTATACTCCTTAAAAATGTGAAGTCTGTTTCTGAAAGCTCTTCAGATGAGCTGGCAAGTGTTAACATGACGAGTTCTGTGGAATTGTCATTCAACATCCTTTACAGGTTGAAAGCTATTTCTGAAACTGTCGCCACTGTAAATTGCCTGAATGTCACACACTTGAACCCTGCGTTGCTTGGCAGTTTTCTTGTAGTAGATGTTTATAGTGCAGATATCAGCAATATGATTAATATTTGGTAAATACTTTCAGAGGTCTGCAGAGTCTACTGAGCCACTTCTTAATTATTTACGGAGTTTACTGTTTATTAAGTCTTCAGCAGAGACTTCCACGGGCATGGTGCATGTCTCTCTTCCTTGTCCCTGATTGTCAAGATTTGAACTGAGGAGGTGACAGCCTACTGTGGATACTTACCTTTCCCCGAAAGTGAAACTTACCTTGGGTCTTCTTCAGCCAGCATTTCCCTCCACAAACGGGCAAATTACTTACCCCACTATTGCATCGCATATTATTGCGAAAATGTGAGTTGATCTGGTTGCGTCAACGATGGAAAAGCCACTCAAATTTCGTGCATTTCTCCCTGCACATTCTAAAACGTTCAAAAGGATTTTTCAAAGGCAGAACATCTCAGACTCATATCTTTCCTCGGGAAACAAAAAAGTTTACAGGCACGATACACTTGCAAATGCAGTGCTCCAATAAATCTGGTTTCCTAGTCAGTCGCAAAGACTCCTCAGTGGATGGATGGAAAATATTCTTTGATCTCTTTGAAAACCACCCTTTGCCCTCCCTTCCTCGGGAGGGAAGCCCCTGTTGGGCGCCAGCACTAAATCCCCAGAAATACTAGCCATAAAGAGTAGCTTTCTTTTTCCTGGGCCGCGGGGAAGAAAAGGGAAATTCACCACTTGCCTTTTCAGCCAGATTCTCTCTCAATTTCCTTGTGTGTGCGCTGTCTTTAACAAAAGAAGCCTTCAGAAGTCTTGTAAGAAAGGTAAAGTCAACTATGTCTAGTCCCCATTCACTGGAAGAAAGGTCTAAAATCTGAGCTCGGGGCTGACGTTTTCCAAGCCGCATCTCTCACCTTTTTAAAGATGAAGTCTTCGGCGAATGCTAGGTTTCCCTTCTTAGTGACTTTTAGCCTGTAGCGCCACCAGGCGTCAGAACTAAGAATCTAGTGTCTACAGAGCGTTTTTCCTCAAGAAACTGTCAAAATCTTTCAGCGTCAACGCCAAGTGGAGTAGTTCTTATCTCGTGATTAAGTTACTGCTCGGATTTTTGTTTTAGTTGATGTGAACACAAATAATTGTTAGTAAGTATGCGATTTTTATTATCACCAGCTCTACAATTTCCTTTGAGAGTAGCATGAACTGGCTTTCAATTCCTTCCAGACAGGCCCGTCACAGGGCCACACAGCGGTTGATTTTATTAATTCACTGGCAATTATTTATCCACACGGATTATGCTCACACGTTGTATTCAGTATTGGGGATATAAAATTGAACAAGGCCTGGTGCCTGTCACCCCAGGAGTGACAGAAGTAAAGCAACAAATACTGTAGTGAGTGGTAAGACAGATCTACACAAGTACTATTTGAGGTACTCAAAAGGAGTATCTAAGTAAGAATAGAGAGGGCTGTCAGGAGATATTCTGGGAAGAGGTGATGTTTAAATTACCTTGAATTTTGTGGTATCAACTTAAAAACAGCCCACTGAAATGACTTTCTACTACAGAAATAGTATTTGATAGTATTTCTTTAAAAAAATGGAAATATTATGGCGTATGTGGGATGTAGTCATTCAGTCAAGCAGACAAAAGCACAGAGCCTATGAAGGGATGTGAAGATGACAACTAAAAGAGTAAAGGTGCACCCTTTTTCTCTAATTTGGATTTGGTGCACATATCTGATACTTAATAAAAGTAAGTGCATGTGACTTGTATATTCTGATAACAATAACTTCAGGAGATATTCTTAAGTGTCAGTCATTGAGAGCATAGGCTATTAAGTCAGGAAGACTCATATTCAAGTCCTGGCTCTGCTATTTCATGTGTATGCTATATTATGAAATTACTTCATCTCTCCAAACTTTAATTTCCTCACCTGAACAAATGTGTATAATAATGTCATCTACTTCACGGAGAAATCAAGTGAAACAATGCTTATGAAATATTCAATTTAGTGCCTGGACTATTACATTGTTTCATAAATGCTATTACATGCTATAAATATATTAATAACATGGGTATTTAGCTCTACAGTCCTACTTACTCCTACAAAACAAATATAAGTCTAAATAATTCCTAAAAGTGAAACTTTGGGATACCAATGTTAATTGATATAACTACTATGGGAAACAACATAGACATTCCTCAAAAAATTAAAGCTAAAACATAACCCAACAATCCTATCTCTGGGTATATATCTGAGGGAAATGGAACCATTATCTTGAAGAAATAATTGCACCCCCAAGTTCATTGCAGCATTATCCATAATAGTTATGATACAGAAAAATCATTTATAGATGACTAAAAATGTGATATATGTAGATATATATTTTCTTATAACAGGAGCTAACTCCTCTGTGACTTTTAACAGCCTGATTTATTAAAAAGTTGATCACTGTAAATGTAGAAGAAACATTAACCCAAGAAATAAAGTTAAGAAGTGAAGTCAACCTTGAGTTAAATCTGCCAGAAAATTTTCCTCCTGCTTCTATTTCCTGTGTAATTTCTTCAGAAGAACCACCAATCAGTTAGTTTGGGTTTTCACCTGAGCTATGAAACATGCTGTTTGAACTAATGCAATTAAGTTCCTTTAGCTAATTATACAATCTCTCCTTTGTATAATGGGTCATACAAAACTAGATGATTTCTGAAATTCAACTTAATACTGCCATTATTTGTTCTAAATGTGTTGTTTAATAATTACTTAGAATTATGAATTTATATAGTACTGAAATTGGGTCAAAAATGGGGGAGCAAAAGCCTCCAACTAACAAACCACAGGTTCGTATCACCCACGCATAGCAGTTGCCACTCAAAATGGAGTTTAACAAGGGAGTTAACCAAGAAAACGAAAATTTTCTTTCTTTAAAGCCACATATGGCCAGTTATCTTACCCCAGTCACCCTTTAGTCCAAAAGTCATAAACACAGTCCAAGATGATGCCCCTTTGCCCTCCAAACCTCAGAGGCAGGCACTTTCACAAAGTCCAGTTCTTTCTCCAGGATCTTCTCTTTTCTTCTCTCCAGTGTTTCGAGCTGCTCCACTTCTCCAAGATGCTTCAAACTTCCACAATTGCTGATGCACAAACCTGGTTTCCAAATACCTGACCATTGCCAGGTACCAACTTTCCAGGCCACCTTGCTGCGGCGCCACACTCTCCATACTGCCACTCTTCCGCTGGCCACCATGGCTCCTCGCCATCACTCTTCCAGGGGGCTTTTGCCCAGCCTGGTCACTTGGGCTACTCTTTACCTGCCTGCCATTCTCCTCTCCTCTCCCCAAAAGTTTGCTCTGTCTCGTCTCTGCTCCTTGCCTTTTTAATCCCCCTGCTTCTGGTCCAAGCCCTGTTCCAACGGCTGCTTCTGGCAGTTTAACTGCCACCCCCCCAAGGTGGGGGAGGAGCTGCCACCGCCCAAGGTGGGAGGGGCACCTTGTTAATTTCCAAAACCCAAGAGGGGGGAAGGCACCCAGTTTCAGTACTTCAAAATAAATTTTGTTTCCCAATAGACTTTGTTGAAAAGGATTTAAAAGACATTTTAACAGAAGCAAACAATGTCCCACCCACTTCCTACATTTCTAATTGAAATAACTCAGAAGACCTTTTTACTTTTTATTGCTTTAATATTAAAATTCCCTATACTTTGTAGGAACTTAAAGATCTGTCATGATCTAGCCCTGTTAACTTTTCTAGCTTCATTTCAAAAATGACTTCTTGCTTTTAACTGGAATATAGTTCTTGACATTTCAAATGCAACTGCATTCTAACAGCCTAACAGCTACTTCTGTTCTCCCCATTCCCCCAAACTTTTCCAACAAATAATTGATCTATAATATTGTTTAAGGGTCAATTCAAGGTAAATAATGCAATACTTTGATACATGTATGTACTGTGAAATGTTTACCACAATAAAGTCAGTATATCCTTCATCTGATTTAATTACCATGTTGTTGCCATGGTGACAATATAACGCTGTATTCAAATAGCAACTTTCAGGTATACAATATAGTGTTATTAACTATAGTCATGATGTTTTTCATTAGATCTCTGGATCCTATTTTTAAAAACTTTGTATTCTTTGACCAACATCTTCTTTTAGTCCTACTCTGAAATCATTGTTTTTAAGATTCCACATGTGAGAGCATATAACATTTGTTAGTTTTACTTTCACTTAGCAAATGCCCTCAGATTCCCTCCATGTTGTCACAAATGGCAGAATTTCCTTTTTTTTTTTTTACTGACTATTAGAATACATAACATTTTCTTTACCATTTATCAGGTGATGAACGCTTAAGTTTTTCCCTTGTATTGGCTATTGTGGTTAACGCGTTTCAATTTTTAGGTAATGTTCTCAATAAATCCACTCAGAACTGATGTTTTTAATTGCAAATCTAAGTTTCTTATAATGTAGGGTTTTTTTTAATGTGGTATTTGTTTTTCCATATCGACTAACCCTTGCTTTCCCCCTGCATTCTAGCTTAATAATTTTTCTCACTGACCCTACTAAAACAGTATCTAGGCTAGATATCTACAATCTATATGTACCAAACACAGGTCTCATGTTTGATCCATTGTGTTACTCAGGATACTGTTATCACCATGAGAGCATGGTGTAGTCCACAGAACAGGTTTCCTTAATGAAGATTTGTCCAATTACTAAATCTCAAGTGAGATTTTTTTTTCCAAAAAATAATAAAGGGAATTCCCCATGCATGATATGACTAGTGTAGTATGATGCTTTTTCACCAAGGGAATATGAACTTTGGAATGTAAGGGAGATTGTCTTATGCAAATCAATGCCTTCCCATTAGACTATTTGTACCTGCATTACAGGACTTTTAATTCATTATTATTCCCTTTTATTTTGTACATAATTAGACTTAGATATGGGGAAAAGATAAATGCTTTCTATTTAGAGAAATGTGTTCACAGGCACGTAACTGTAAATAGTATATTCCTACTTTTGAATTAGTATTTACAACTGTTGTAAAAACTAATTTAAAAACTAGATTTTTTTCAACCCCATGTAGGTTTTGCAATTATCTGTGTTCCTGAATAAGCGTCAGTATTTTCCAGCATTAATTTACTTAAGAGAACTGTATTTAGGTTCCATATGAGAAACTGAGATAGTTTCTAGGAAGTGCAAATCTTAAGTACAACCAATCATTCCTAGTCTCATGGGGTTGAGGGAGAAGACATTAGTCAAATAACCCCCACTAGTGTGTGGAAGATTGCACCTGGCTAAATGCTACCCCTCGCCCCCATGGTCTATTAACAGCGTGTAAATACAGACTTAGATCTAGTCAAAGTAGTCAGGACAGGCTCCCTGAAAAAAAAATGGCGATGAAGAGAAAAATCAACGTATAGAAATTGAATGAATTTCTCTGAACACTTAATTCTTAACGTGTATGTTTCCCCGCATATACCCAGTGAGGGCCAAATTTGCTCCTAACTTATTAGTTGTAGGAATAGTGGCTAGGACCTGAAGACGGAAGTAGGTCTTTGCACAGTGATTCTGAAATCGGTCTAAAACAAAAGAAGGAGGTGCAGGGGCCAAAAAGGCCCTCCAACCGACAAACTCCTAGGTCTGTTTCACCGGTGCTTAGCAGTTGTCACTCAAAATGCAGTTTAACAACAAGGTTTATTAACAAGGGAGTTCAACAGAGAAAACAAAACATCCTTAAAGCCACAAGGGGCAGTTATCTTACCCCAATCACCATTCTAAGACCCAAAGGTCCCCAAGACACAGTCCAATGATGGTGCCTTTGCCCCTCCGAACCTCAGAGGTAGGCACTTTCGCAAAGTCCTGTGCTTTCTCCGGTATCTTCTCTTTTCTTCTTTTCTCTCCAGTGTTCCACGCTGCTCGACTTTTTCCAAGGCTCTTCAAACTTCTTCTGCAATTGCTGCTGAAGTCAGCTTTCCAAATGGCTGGCCATCTCTAGGTACCAGCTTTCCATATCATCTTGCTACAATGCCACACTCTCCACACTGGCCACACTTCTGCCAGATACCATGGCTCCTTGTCACCTCCAGCTGACTCTTCCAGGGGGCTTTTACCCAGCCTGGTCACTCGGGGTACTCTTTACCCACCTGCCATTCTCTTCTCTCCTCTCCCAAAGGTTCTCTTTCCTCCCCAAAAGGTCTCTGTCTCCTCCTAGTCTCTGCTCCTTGCCTTTTTACCCCCCTACTTCTGGTCCAACTCCCCCTTCTTTTTTTTTCCCAACTGCCACCCCCAAATGGGGCGGAGCTAACTGCCACTGGCCAATGGGGGAGGAGCACCTTAAGGGGGCGGGGCTAACTGCCACCGCCCAATGGGGGAAGAGCACTTTGTTAACTGCCACGAACCGGGGTGGGGGGTGGGGTAGGAGCACCCAGTTTCATTTCTTCTCCACCAAACGGGATGTAGTCAGCAGTAGTCTGCAGACACGGCCCTTCTTTAACGGAACTTTTCTAGACTCCAAACGGAAGAAATAAATATAGCTCTCGCTTGTGTTACAATCATAAAGGTCTCGATTGTAGTCCCAATACGCGCTGCAACTAGCGGCAGCAGGGGAGGCCAGTTGCGCTCTCGTCAACTGACACGCAGGTTCAGAGGCTGTTAGTCCCTGCCTCCCATTTTCCACACCCACTTGCGAAGACTGAACCAACTAACAGGAAGTCTCGGGATGCAAGGCGAGACTGTTTACACTTGGTCCTGGTGCAACGGTTCTAGCGGCCGACACCGGAAGAGCACGCCACAGCTGCTTCCGGTGGTCAGGTTCTGAAACCGCAGATTCGACGAACTGCTGGGCGGCTTGCGGGTCTCAAGTGCAGCCGCTTGGTTTTTTGTTCGTTTGGCGTTTTGTTTTGTTTTTTTTTTTTTTGCTTATTTTTATTTATATCTGTTTTTCTATTTGAATTAAAACTGTCTTGAAGTCTGTTCGTGAGAAACAGAAGAATTCCATCACAGAAGATGTTTTTGAACCGTTCAGCCTTCCTACTTCCGCAAGGGGAGGTGCTGTTTCCTGTATAAGCAAATCAAACTGCTAGAAGTTAGAAAGGCGGGAAAGAGGTTTGTGAATTTTTATTTTAATATTGTCCGTGTTTGGTCTGCTCCGTAACCACAGCTTTGATGGGTGTTGCAAAAAGAAAAAAAGCTCTGAATATATTAAACTTTCCGTGACAAAGATAATTTAAAATTTTTTACATTTGAAATCTGCGCCTTCTTGCCTATACCAAATGTAAATTGAAGCACCTTTTTGAATTGGAAGTGTTGAGTTAGGAAAGTTACGAAATCCTGTGAATGTCTTTGAGGAGTTTGGTTGCAAAGGGAGATTTGTAACTATATACTTGGGTGGATTGTGCTGGTTACACCCCAGACTTTAATGTAAACCAGATACTAATCCTGGGTTTTGAAATAGGAGTATCACGTTCCCTGTGATCATAAGCTGCAAAGTGGTAACAGCAGACGTTAAGAACAGGTGCGATTGATTGCCCAGGCAGAGTTGGCTGAGAGGATGGGGGCAAACCTTGGCTTTCCTCAAGAGCTGACTGGAAATGGTGTCGGATTTTTAATGGAAACTTTGAAGTGTACTTGCAAAACCACTGGTACAGAATATGATTTTACTGAATGTAATCACGGGTTAAAGTAGTTTGCATATGCTGAGCAAATGGTTCTTTTTCTATCTATCTATCACTTTTCATTCTTTTTCAAATTATCTCAGTCTCTAAATTTTCTTGATACTTTGGATTTAGGTTTATTGTTGTCATGACCACCACCCCCGCATTATCAACATAGAATATGATCAGGTGAGTTAGCACAGTAAAAGTGCTTAGTTTAAGGCAGCTTATGGGGAATATAGCTATATAGCTAGGAAGCAAAATTTTCCCGAAGCTACTGTAGTGTAAGCAGCATGTTCATGAAGCTAACTGCAGTACAAGCATCAGGTTCACCAATCTGCTTAGGTTCTTTATTGGTTCTATTACATAGACACAGCAGACAGGCCAGGGTCAGGGGAGCCTCTGGGCAGCTAGGAATTTTCACACACTTTCTCTGGCCTCTTTCTCAACTCATACTCTATGCATTCCTTTCTCCCCTCTCTGCTAGGCCCAGGTGTACACACTTATACTTGCGCACACCCGTTGGGTCGCACTATCTTGGGGAAGATGCAGTATCGTAGGTGCTGGTTATACAGACTCATGGAGGAAAAAGCCCAACCAACTCACTCTACAGCAATATGCTTATGAAATGAGTTAATTCAGAAAGTAGAGCAGCTGTTATATATTCATATTGTTATCATTTATATATAATTTCTATTTTATTTTACTGTTGATGTAAGTTCATCAGTAAAGAATCAGGTCGCAGTAGCTACAGTTACATAAATCACAAATTGGAATTCACTCATCTTTTTTCAGTAAACATTATGTAAAAAGTAGTAAACATTCCCAATGACATTGAAGTTTAAAGCATGATTTAATATTTTCTAATAGATTTAATGCTAGATAAATACATTTAATGATATTAGAAATCTCTGTAGTCAGTCACCTGATACTATTGAAAACTGAAAAAATAAAGTGAAGAAGTTAGAACATAAAATTGTACTTTAAAAGTCAACACCTGTTTAAAATTAATGCATAATTACTTTTTTGTCTTCAACTGATTTTTTTGCCTAATTTATGAGGGATGCTCTGAAAACTACCTCTGTCTGTAATTAAACATAACTAGTTCAGGTCTAGGTTCAGATGTGATCAAGTGAAAGAAATTTCAGGTTTTTTTAAATTTAAATTGAAGGGAATTTGAGTATATCTGGACAAAAACAATAGTTTTAATCATTGATTTTTCTATTCACAATAATTTCCTCTTTTCATTTGTTTATTATTCATGTAATTATTACTGTTTCCCTTTGTGTAAAACCAGGTACACTGTATATGCCAACATATAAACAAAAATTCTCAGACTATATTGCCAGTAAACATTGAAGATTGACAAGTATTCAAGTGACTATCACTTCTAATTTTTCTTTGATTTTATATTTATGATATAAGACAAAGTCATTTGGGAACCAAAATAATAGTTTTGTCAAATTTTGTAAAGTATACTGAATATAATTTCAAACAGATTTACTACACTGTGACTTGACTCATATTCTGGGAAGATTGAGTATTTCCATTACTTCTCAGATGATTCAGAAAGCTTAATGAAAATTTAGTTTTAGGGGACTTCCTTGTGTTCCCAAATAGATCATCTTGAAGTTCAAAATACAGGTATTTAAAAAATGATTTTCTGGGAAAAAAGTAAGGTCAGTGGAATCCCACAATAGAAATATATTAAGAGACTATGTCAGACTCTCTGAGAACTCATTTGAATCTAAGGAATGTCATCAAGATAACAATAATTTTTTTAGACTAAGTCTCACGATTTTTGCCTGTGAAACCATAGGCTCACGTTGCCTGGTGTATCACAGACTCAAGCAATCCCCAGCCTCAGCTTCCCAGGTAGCTGGGATTACAGGTGTGCACCACCACGCCCAGCTATTTTTTTTGGGACTTGCTGTGTTGCTCTAAGCGGAACTCGAACTGCTGACTGGCTAAGCCCAGCTGCTTCATAGGCTGAAACTTACAGGCCCGCGCCACCGTGCAATAATTTCTAATTAACTGATTTTTGGGATAGGCATTTACCAATCCTCCTAACACCAAAGAATATTTCACTTTGAAATTATTTTGAGGGCAAAGAAATTCCAAAGTGTTAACTGAATGATATAAGGGAAATTCCAATTTGTATACTAATTAGAAGAAAATGTGTCTTACAGAGCTCACTAAGAGTATGTGGGTTTCAAGGAAATAGCAAAGCCCTAATACTTCTTTGAGTTCAGGCATTTTGCAAGACAATTACTTTATTATTTTCCATGTTACATCTTTCTATGAATAGTGAAGTCTGGAAAAGTAAATTTTTGAGGAAAATTAGAAATTTCTCTATGATTCACCAAATGGTTAGTGAATTTTTATAGAGGTAAAAGTATTTGTATCTGTTTTCAAGATTTCCTTTGGACATTTCTTTCATATTTACATTGAATTGTGTTGGTGAAATCTGTAATTTGTGGCAATCAGAGATCGTGTGTTCACACAGAATTTTGTATTGAGAACATAATGCTTTTATATATAGCTAAATAGGTCTTATAAAGACTAGTACTTGTTTAATCAAGAATTAATTATTGCTGATTAGTTCCTAAAACTCAGATTCTTATAAATAACAATTTTATTTGGCAACTTATTGTTGGCGTATTTGTGCATAGTGTACTGGTTTGGTGGGTTTATAGATGAATGGTTGTTATTGCTTATAGTTAGCTTTTTTTAGTAGACTACATTTTTCCACCTTTTTTCCCTGTCTGTGCACATGTTCCACTTACCCTACATCAAATCACCTGTGCCCCTACCCTATCTGTCACCTTCCTTCCTCCCCTCTGTTGCTTCTGGTAACCACAATAGTCTTTCACTGAGTTCAAGATTCCTACTATAATTTGCTTTTTGTTTTTGATTATTTATATTTCATAGGTGACTGAAACCATCTAATTGCTATCTTTCTTTCACTTTTTGACTGATGTCATTTAACATTATCACCTTGAGGTCCATTTTGTCCCAAATGATACGATTTCATCTTTTTCACAGCTGTGTAGTACTTCATACCATAGGACTGCATATTGCCGTTTCTTCATCTGTAGAAGGGTACTTGGATTGGTTTCATGAATTGTCAATTGTGGACAGTGCTACTATATACATGCGTTAGATATATCTTTCATATTAGAGTTTTCATATTATTTGGATAAATACCCAGTAGAGATACTGCTGAAGTATATAGAATTTCCATTTTTACTTTCTTAAGAAATCTCCATACCATTTTCCACAGGGGCTGCACCATCTTGCATTCCCACCAATAGTGGATGAGAGTTCCTTTTCCATCACAACTTTGTCAACATTTGGGTGATTCTTTTTTAGATGGGCTGTTCTCATAGGTGTGAGGTAGTATGTCAATCTGATTTTAATTTGCTTTTCCCTTATAATACGTATTGAATAATTTTTTCACATGTCTGTAGGCCCTCTGAATGTCTTCTTTAGAAAAGTGTCTTGGGGTGCTTTGCCTATTTTTTGGGTGGGGTTGTTGTTGTGGCACGTTCTACATGTATGATTGTAACTCTTTTGTCAAAGATTAACTGTCCATTTGTATGGGCTTATCTTGGAGCTTTTAATTCTATTTCATTGGCATGAGTTTTGTTTTTATTCCAGTACCTTAACTGTTGTTGCATGTTGTTGCTGTACAATAGAGTTTCCAGTCAGGAAGTATGGCACCTCCATTTTTTTCTCAGAACTATTTGGGTCTTAGCTATTTGGGACCTTTTGTGGTTCCATATAAGTTTAATAATAGTTCTATTTGCTTGAAAAAAGTCATTGATATTTTGATAGGTATTGCATTGAATATGTAAATTGCTTTGGGTAATATGGCTATTTTAATGATGTTAGTAATTCCAATCCATGAGCATAGGATTATCTTTACTTCTTGTGTGTGTCTTTTATGTAATAGTTTTATAGTTTTCAATATACAGGTGCTTCACTTTCTTCTTTAGTTTGCCCCAAATATTTTCATTCTTTTTGGCATGATTGTAAATGAGATTGTATTCCTTCTTTCTTCTATTCCTTTTTTCTGATAACATTTTTGTACATATAGACAGCACTGATTTTTGTGTACTGATTTTTATATTCTACCACTTTAAATGTATTCCTTTATAAGTTTTTTGATAGTCTTGTTTCTCTGTATATATTAGCATATATCATAGACAAATGGTGACAGTTTCACATCCTCTCGAATTTCATGTTCTTTTAGACCCTTTTATGTTCTTTTTCTTGTTTAGTTTCTTAGCTTAGTACTTCCAATACTATATCAAGTGATAGTGGTGATAGTGGGTAGTCTTGTTCCTGAGTTTAGTGGGAACTTCCAGCTTTTCCATTAAATGTGATGTAGGCTGTGGATTTGTTGTATAGTATGTGACTTTAGCAATGTTTAGATAAGTTTCATTTGCTACCATTTTTGAGTGTTTATGATAAATGTATGTTGGATGTTGCTGAAAGCTTTTTCAGCTTCTATTGAGATGATTGTTTACTGCCTTTTGTTGATCTGGTGAATAACATCGATTTGCCTATGTTAAACCATGGGATGAAGCCTACTTGATCGTGGTGCATGAATGTCTTATATGTTGCTGTACTCAGCTTTCTAGGGTTTTGTTGACAATTTTTGCATCTTTTTCCATTGGAGGTACTGCTGCCAATGCAGCAGATTAAAGCTCATTACTGGAAAACAGGCCAAGTAATTTGGGAGACCCAGCAGACTCTCAACCAAGCAACAATAGACACAGTGTGGAGAGAGACCTAAAGTCTAACCACCCCACTCTTTACCTACTATACCCATATAAACTCCTGTTTCTTGCCCCCTCAACAGCAACCCATTTGAGACTTCTCTCTGCTTCACCTATCTTTTTTTTTTTTTTTTTGAGACTAGGTCTCGCTATTTTTGCCTGTGGAACCGCAGGCTCATGTTGCCCGAGGTACCACGGACTCAAGCAATCCCCAGCCTCAGCTTCCCAGGTAGCTGGGATTACAGGCACGCGCCACCACGCCCAGCTATTTTTTTGGAACTAGGTCTCATTACGTTGCCCCAAGCGGAACTCGAACCACGATCCCTGGTCTCCCCCACGGCTTCCAAGGCTGCCACTTACAGGCATGCACCCCTGTGCCCGGCCTTCACCTATCATTCTATCTGCCAATAAAATCTTGCTTTTCTGCCTAACCCTGGTCTCAACATTGAATTCTTTCCTCCCCAAGACAGAAACTGAGTGAATCCTTGGGATCCAAGCCTGATTCAGTTGGGATGCTGGCGATTTAGTTTTGCATGTTTCTTTTCTTAGTTTACCTTGGTATGAAGTGGGGGGGATAGGAAGGGAATCTGGGGTTTTAAAACTGGAGTTGGTTTCTTCTACCACCTCTTCTTATTCTGTTTAGGTTGTCTGAACTCCCACCTAACCTCCTTACTGCTCCTTTCTGTGGTGGAGCAGGCTGTGATCTATGAAGTTTGAATATCCTGATGACAGGAGCTACATCTGGACCACCAGGTTCAACCTCCAGCATTAATTTGCACTTGACCCAAAGGCAGTGCTGTGTGTGTCTCCGGGGGTGGGGGGACACACATATACTGACTTAACACCGTGGCAGCCCACAGTGGTCTTTGTTGCCCTGCCCCTGCCTCAGCTTTCACTTCTGAAGGACTGGGACATATATGCACCCGTTTTTACTTTCCCAAATGACTTGTGAGTTAGCTCTAGTCCTTTCTGCTGTTGGACTTTTTATGGAATCTGTCTCAGCTTGGCTTCCCTTTAATCTGTTCCAGGAGTTAGGGTTGGAAGCTTTTGGTGCCCACCCCATCCTAGTTATGGAGTTCCCAATTTCCCAGGTCTGAGTCTGCAGCATTCCCACTCCCTTGGTTGTCTTTACACCCGCTCACATGTCAGCAATGTTCCTTCAGGGAATTTCAGTGTCCCATTTGTTCCATCATGTCTTGGGAATTCAAACCCCCACCCAGTGCAGTTATGCTCCCCCTTTGCTTTCTCCTGTTCTTCCTCCTCAGTAGCCACCAACTTTTGTTCTTGAACTTCCTTGGGAAAGTCCTTAGGGCTGTATAGCTGGAATGAAGCATTTGGATGTTCCTGTGAGCCAAAAACTTTTTTATAGTTGTTTTGAAAGGGAAGGATAATTCCAGACTCTGTTCTGCCATGTTGTGGATGGTGTCCTTCTGCTTTTTATTTTTATTTTTTAATCATTCGTAGGATATCATCCCCATCCTTATACTTTCAGTCTGTCATTACTGCTCGAAGTTATGGTATCACAGAGATAGTATATATTTAAATCATGTTTTTAAGTCCATCCTGCCAACTTTAGTGGCAGTTTTCGACCTGGTTCCAAGATTTTTCAATGCTCCTCTAGTCAAGAGATCGTTCCTTCATCCCCTTACCTTGACTCTGACCTAAGACTGCTTAACTAAAGTCATGGAAGTGACTCTCTATTGAACCCCAGATAGATACATGCTTTAAAGAAGATCAGGCCATATAGAGAGATCACATGCAAGTATTCTGGTTGATTGTCAGCATCTATAAGGTAAGGGAAATCACCTCCAGATGATATTAGTCCATAGCCACCATGTCACCTCTAATCTTTGAGCCTTTTCTACCTGAGCATCAGACATTGTAGAGCAGAGACAACCCATCCCCACCATGCCCCCACTGAATTCCTCTCATACTTAGTCTAAAAGTATACTGAAAATACTATTTTGTGCCAGTAAGTTTTGAGGTGATTTGTCACTTAAGCAATAGATAACTATAATGTCCTTTTTAAATCTTCTGCTTAAAACCTTATTTTCCCCTACTCTTTATTGAGGGAATGTTGACTTACAACACTATCTATGATGTTGAGGTATGACTTATTCTCTCATGAGTTGTATGTTACCAGACCACATCCACCAAGAAAGTGCCAGTAATGCTTCACCATAGTCGTTGGATCCCTCAACCTTTTTGCTTCCATGCCCACTGTGCCCTCTTGTAGCCTTAATTTCTAGGATTCGTTTTCTTTTTCTATATTACACATGAATACTATTATCTGAGATCTGTCTTTCTCCTCCTGAGTTATTTCACTTAGCATAATCCCCTCCAGTCCAACCATGTTATGACAATTGGCAAAATCCATCTTTTATTTATATTGCTTATTGAAGTAACATTGATTTTACAACACTGTTTTAGAGGTGAAAGTTCATGCCTCCACAAATTTATGTTGTCACACCATTTCTACCATCAAAGCACCAATAATTGCCACCATAGTATATGGGACCTCACTCCCCCCACCTGGGGAAGTATGCTCACACTTCCCCACCTGCTCCTTTTGATAACCTCTGTCCTACTGTCAGATTTCAATGTTTTGTTTTGATTTGCTTTTACCTACTCCTTTGCTTTTTTTTATATTCCAAATATAAGTAAAGTCATCTAGTATTTGTCTTTTTTCTTCTGACTTAGTTTAGATAATATCCTCTAGTTGTACTCACATTGTGCAAATGACAAGAGTTGTTTTTGTTTATTTACATTCCATTGCATGTTTATACTACTACATATTCTTTATCCACTTACCTGCCTTTTGGCATTTAGGGTTTTTTCTATAGCTTGGCTTTGTAACTAGCACTATAGTGAATTTAGCAAGTGTTCATATGTTCCTTCAGATCACTGTTTTTGCATTCTTTTGGAAAATAGCTAAGAGAGGAAGTACACTTACTTTTAATATTTTGAGAAGCAGGCCGGGCATGGTGGTGCATGCCTTTAATCCCAGCCTAGGAAGGGAGGCCAAGGCTAATAATCGCTTAAGTCTGTGGGTTCGAGACCACCCAGGGCAACATAGCGAGACCTAGTCTCAAAAAAAAAAAAAAAAAAAAAAAAAAAAAAAAAAAAAAAAAAAAAAAAAAAAAAAAAAAAAAAAAAAAGCTGGTGGAGCACACCTGTAATCCCAGCTGGGAGGCTGAGGCAGGTGATCGCCTGAGTCAAAGGGATTCCAGATCCGATCCAGGAACTGGACTACTCAGATCTGATCCTGGATTAGGTCTACCCTGGGCAACGTAGCGAGACCTAGTCTCAAAAAAAATAAATAAATAAATAAAACATTTTGAGAAACCTCCATTTTACAGAGGCTGTACCAGTCTACATTTCCACCAACAGTGTACAAGGGTTCCTTTTTCTCCACACCGTCACCAGCTCTGTTGTTTCTGGGTTTTTGTGTTTTTTTGTGGGTTTTTTTGTTTGTTTTTGATGTAGGCAATTTTCACATTTGAGGTAGGCTTTTGTTGTGACTTTGATTTGAATTTCTTTGCTGATTCATGATGAGCATTTTTTCATGTTCTTGTAGACCACCTTTATCTTTGGAGAACTGTCTGTTTAGGTCTTCTCAGTTTTTTTAGTTAGTGTTTTCTTTTTGTTGAGTTGTACATTTACTTTTTGAATTTTGGATATTGACCCTTGCTGGATATGTGATAAGCAAAAAATCCAATGCAATAGGATATCTTCATTTTAATCTTAGTTTCTTTTGCTGTACAGAAGCTTTTAAATTTGATGTCCCATTTGCTTGTATTTATATTTTTTAAAAGTATTTGCCCGATAGTCTCCAAAGGTCCCAGAAGTCAGTGTCAGAGTATTTTGCCTTTTTTCTTCTATGTGTTTTATGGTTTATGGTTTTACATTCAACTGTTTGTTCTGTTTGGGATTATTTTTTTTTTTTTTTTGAGACTAGGTCTTGCTATTTTTGCTTGTGGAACCGCAGGCTCTCGTTGTCCGGGGTATCACAGACTAAAGCAATCCCCAGCCTCAGCTTCCCAGGTAGCTGGGATGACAGGCGTGCACCACCACACCCAGCTATTTTTTTGGAACTAGGTCTCGCTACGGGCCTCAGGCGGGACTCGAACCGCGATCCCTAGCCCCGGTCGCTTCATAGGCTGAAGCTTACAAGCACGAGCCACCGTGCCCGGCTGGGATTAATTTTTGTGTTTTATGTGAGATAGTGGTCTAATTTCTTTTGTATGATTACTGTTATTGTTGTTATCGTTATTTTTTGGCCTGTGACTGATTCTCCCAACTCGGTTTGTCAGGACAGACTGTTCTGCTCTATTGTGTGTTGTTGGCTCCCTTGTTATAAATTAACTGTCCGTATATGTATAGATTTATTTCTGGGCTTTCAATTCTATTGGTCTGTGTGTCTGTTTTTAATTCCACTACCATGCTGTTATGATTACTTTTGTTTTGCAGTTTTGTTTTGTACTTTTGTTTTGGTATGTAATAGCTCCATTTATTTCCTCTTAAAATTGCTTTGGCTATTCAGGATCTTTTGTGGTTCCATACAAATTTCAGTAATGTTTATTCTATTTCATTTAGGAAAAGTGGAATTTTGACAGGGATTGCATTAAAACTATTGCTTTAAGTTCAGTTTTTTAACAATGTCCATTCTTCCAACTCATGAACATGGAGTAACTTACCATATTCCTTGTGTCAAATGTTTCTTTTAACAATTCCTTGCAGTTTTCACTATACAGGTCCTTTGCCTCTGTTAAGTTTATTTATAGATATTTAATTCTTTTTGATGTGATTATAAATAAGATGGTTTTCTTGATTTCTTTCTCTTCTAGTTTATTGTGTAAGGGAATATGATAGCCTTGTATTTTTTTTTTTGTCGCCCACCATTTCTTGTACTGATTTACTCTAATAATTTTTGGTGGAATCTTGAGGGTTTTATATGTATATTACCATGTCATTTGCAAATAGGAATACGTTTATGCTTTCTTTTCCAATTTCCTTTCATTCCTGTCTCATACCTAATTGCTCTATCATTTCCAATCATGCATTGAATTATAGTGGTGAGAGTGAACCTCCTTGTCTCTGATCTTAGAGTAAAATCTTTGAATTACTCACCATTGAGTATGATGTTAACTATGAGGTCATATATGGCCTTTATTATGTGGAGGTATGTTCTTTCTATCCCATTTTATTAAGAGTTTTTATAATAAGTGGATGCTGAATTTTGTCAAAAGCTTTCTGTTCATCTGTTGAAGTTCTCATATGGTTTTTATTTTTTCTTTTGTTGATGTGGTTAATTATATTGAATTGGGACATTGTGCCATTCTTGCATCTCTGTAGTAAGTTCCATTTGGTCATAATATATGATCATTTTAATGTATTGTTGCATTTGGATTGCTAAGATTTTAAGGACTTGCATCTGTACTCATCAGGGAGATTGGTCTGTAGTTTTATTTTGTGACATCTGTCTATTTTTGGTATCAGAGTAATGTTGATCTCATAAAATGTATTTAGAAGCAGTTGTCAGGCCAGGCATGGTGGCACGTTCCTGTAAGCAGCAGCCTAGGAAGCCACAGAGGGAACCAGAGAATCTCGTTTCTAATCCTGCTCGGGGCAATGTAGCGTGACCTAGCTCCAAAAAAATAGCTGGGCATGGTGGCGCATACCTGTAATCCCAGCTACCTGGGAAGCTGAGGCTGGGGATTGCTTGAGTTCATGGTACTCCAGGCAACATGAGCCTGCGGTTCCACAGGCAAAAACAGCGAGACCTAGTCTCAAAAAAAGTCTGTCTGCAAGTGTTTGAAGAGTTCAAGAAGGGAACATATTAGTTGACTTTTGAAACTTTGATAGAACTCACTTGCTCTGGGCTTTTGTTTTTGGAGACTTGATTACTGTTTTCAGTTTCCTTGCCTGTAGTAAGTCTGTTGAGATTTTCTGTCCCTTCATGCTTCGGTCTTGGTAGGTTGTATGATTTAAAGAGCTTGTCCTTTTATCTCAATTATTCAGATTATTGGCAGAAAGATGTCTGTAGTAACCCCATGATCTTATGTATATATTTCTGAGATGTCTCACAACTTTTCATCTATCTGATTTTATTTTTAAGTTTCCCCCTTTTTTTCTTAGGAGTTCAGCTAGGAATTTGTCTGTTTTAGGCATCTTTATGTCAACTTTTTAGTTCATTTATACTCTACTTTTTAAAATTTCCCACCTTCTACTGACTTTTAGATTTTCTTTTTTCTAGTACCTTATGGTGTAAGATTATTTGAGCTCTCTTATTCCTTGGCATAGCCCTCTTTGCTATAATGTCCCTCTTAGAACTACTTTTGTTGTATCTCATAGATTTTAGTAGCTTGTTTCTTCCTTTGTCTTCAGGTATTTTTAAATTTCTCCTTTAATTTTTCTCATTAACTCAACAGGCATTCTTTAGTATGTTGTTCAAAAATTTCCCTCCACTTTTCTTTTTCTGGTTGATTTGTGTCTCAAGCCAGCCACATCATGAGCAAACAGTCCTGAGAGGAAGGGTAAGGATTGGAGTTGAGCCAAGAAGGCCCCCACAGAAGTGACACACAGCCTCTCTCTGGACTGTGGCAACCAAGTTTATTCAGCATCAGACTTTTTTTTTAATTTTTTTATACTCAAATAGTTTATATATATATACATTTCATATCTTTGTAATACCGGGATTCACCCCCCCGCCCTCCCTGACCATTCCCCCTCTGTCCCGCCCCCCCACCCCCAGCATCAGACTTTTATAGAAAAGCATCAAGCAACTAGGAACAAAAGGAGTTTGGATCCAGGGTCACATGATTAAAAATATATTTTTACTGGGAGACAAGTTTTGTCTGAGACAGCTCAAGTTTGGCCAAAGTATGACCTGAAGGAGGCATTCCACAAAGATTACATTTTAGATGGTGAAGGTTATACTTCCTTTTTTTCTTTGTAACCAATTAGGCAAACATTCGGAAGCTTATCAAGCCAGAAATAAATGAGTGCTCACACAGCTCCTGACAGAATTGTAGTTTGTGATTAAAGAAGATACTTGATATCATTTTAATCTTCACAATTTACTAACACTTGTTTTGTGACCCAGTATGTGATCCATCCTCAGAAATGTTCTATTTGCACTTAAGAAGAACATATATTCAGCTTTGGGGGTGAGTGGCCTATAAATTTATATTAAATCCATCTGGTCTAATTCTTCATTTAAATCTTATTTCCTTGTAGATCTTCTCTCTAAATTGATCTGTCCAGTGAAGAGAGTTGGGTGTTGAAGTCCCCTGCTACTAGTTGCCAATATGTTTTCAGATTTGTCAATAGTTGCTTCGTATATTTTGGTGCACCTTTGTTTTGTGCATATACATATTGATGAATATAAAAAAATATATTGATAACTATTATGTCTCCCTGATCCCTTGTTTGTTTGTATTTTTAAGAGACTAGATCTCACTGTTGCCCAGGGTTGTCTTGAACCCGTGGACTCAAGTGATCCCCATCTCAGCCTCCTGGGTAACTGGGATTACAGATGTGATCCCTTAGTTATACAATGTCTATTCCTTCCTCTTGTAACCTTTATCTGAACATCTATTTTATCTGATACAAAAATCACTGTTCCTGCCTTTTCTAGGGTCCCGTTTGCTTGTAAGATTGCTTTTCTGCCTTTTACTTTGAGCCTGTGTTTATCTCTGGAGCTCAACTTTATGTTTTGGAGACAGCAGAATGTTGGGTTTTGGTGACTTTTGAGTGATGAGTCTGGTTCATTCACATTTAGGGTAATTATTGGTATATCAGGATTTTCTGCTGCCATTGTGATTTTAGTTTCCTACTGTACACTTTTTTGTGAATTTTCTTCTATTTAGATAGAAGTCCTTTCAACATTTCTTTTAGCTGTTGTTTAGTGTTGGCAAACGCCTTCATCTGTTATATCTGGGAAGGTTCTTTTTCATATCTAAAAGAGAATCTTAGAGGATATAATATTCTTGATTGATAGTTTTTATCTTTGAGTATTTTAAGTATTTTAAGTTTGCCATTCCATCCTCTTTGCTTGCACAACTTCTGCTGAGATGTCTAAGGTAAGCCTGATGGGAGTATCAGTGGGTTTCCTTTTTTTTTTTTTTTCCTAGTTGCCTTCAATACTTTTTCTTAGTAGTGAAACCACCAAGAGCTCAAGATGACATGTCTTCATGTAGGTGTCATTATTGTAGATAACCAGATGTTCTGTTAGCTTCATGGAGTTTCTTTCCCCAGGTTTGGGAATATTTTCTGTATCTCTTTGAATAACCTTTTTTCTCCCACCCTGCATTCCTCCTTCTGGAAAACTCACTGTCCTTATGTTTCCTATTGGAATTGGATAGTTCCCAGTGTTTCTTGAATTTTCTTTTTTTGGTTCATATTTCTCTCCTTCTGTATGAATCCTTTGCGCATTACTATTTTCAAGATGAAGATTAAATGAAGAATGGAATCAACCTGTTTCCATAGTTTTACCTGGTACTTCTTATCTGTTGAGCTTTTTATATCCTGACTCTGTTATTATTTAAAGCTTCAGTCCCTATTTTCTGTTCATCAATTTTATATACAAGTCATTCTCTCTTTTTTTAAGTTTGTTGTGTCTGTTTGAATTCTTTTTCTCAATTATCTTGTCTCACTTTGTTTTTCTGTATTTCTGGTTTTGTATTTTTTTTAATGTTCTTTATTATAGTAATTCGGAACTCTTGAATAGGGACGTAAAATCTTCCAGACTTTGTGGCTGGTTTCTGGAACGTTGTTCCCACTTTGTGATGTCAGCATTTTTTTCATCTTTGTGAAATCTCTTTTCTTGAAATTTTAGGGCACAATGTGTTGTGATTTTTTTGTCTATCCATGTTGCTGTTTTAGACTTCCCATATTTTCAGAATAGCTGCAGCAGTTAGAAAGTTGAATTACTTTTACTTTTCCTACAGATGACACTGTGATTTCACTCGATTTTAGTTTTTTCACCTTTGCTGTCTTATGCATATCCTGAGACCTGATCTTGCAGTTCCTGAGTCACAATATGGGAGAAGATCCGGGACTGTCTAGCCACTGATGTAAAATGCCAGATATAGTGACTGTTAGCTTGTGTTTATGACACTACTGCTTTATCTCCTCTCTGGAGTTCTAGATCTGAGACTCTGTAGCTTGTGTATTATAAGTGAAATTCATAAGAATGATGCTGGTTCTAAGGAGTAGGGGAATGTATGCAGTTTTGTGCATTATCTTTGTTCTTTTTACTGGGTACCCAGCTGCAGGAAGCACATCTGTTGCATGTGTTTCAGTCAAGAATGTGTTTCCACTGTGTTTAGCCCTCCCTTCTGCAGGGCTCCTGACTGAACTGTCAGCCACACTGCATGTTTCTTCTCTCCCCCCTCCAATGGGTTGCACTTCCCTCAAGCTTTTCTCCACACACCTTTTCATTGAAATGTGGCTTTCCCCCCTGTTTGCCTCTTCTCTCTGTCACAGTCTGTATTGATTCTGATGTCCAAGGGGTGTCCCAGTTTTGCCCCAAGCCATTCTCTTGATGTAGTATCCAATTGATTAACTAAGAAGTTATTTTCTCAGGAGTGAAGCAGGGAACCTTCTCTGTTGCCTATTTTTTATCAACTATTTCTATATGTAGAGCAGAGCTTGGTGTACAGAAGCATAAACTGCTTCAGCTGCCAGACCAAAAAACCCTTATTACTTTTACTTTTTAACATGTTTAATGTTACATAAATAAAGCCAATAGTTTTGATAATATTATAGTGTTACCCACCAGTAGGTCCATATGATGTGTTCTGCATTCCCATCATAACTTAAAGGAAAACTTTCACCATATCCAAAGCTCTTTATGTTCTGCAAATTGCTTGCAGCAGAAACCCACCTAGTTGGCACCAATCTACACTTCTAAATGGAAAAGTACATCTACAAAAGAAAAAGTGATAGCATCCACATCATAAGTCTGAAGAGAATTTGGTAGAAGCTTCTGTTGGTAGCTTGTGCCATTGTTGTCATTGAAAACGTGACTGATCTCAGTGTCATCATCCAGGAATACTGGACAGCAAGTTTTGTTGAAATTTACTGTAGCCAGTCATTTTCCTGGATGCTTTATTTCTGAAAGGTTCATTATATGCAACCAGTTTGAGGGAACTTAGGTTTTTGGTGTTTACTGGATCTAGGGCTTAAAACCAACCTTTTTGGAAGGTGTCTTAAGTAAATCTACCTCTGATTCCTCTGTGTACACAGACTCTCCTTTGTGTTATGTGCACATTGCCATGCCATGCAACAGGGTAACTCATTGACTGGTTCTGATGCTTTGGAAGCAGACCCACAAATTACTGTACATGTGTGACACCATCTCCTGTAAATATACATAGGAAGTCATAATTTATCACTACTTCTACAGAGATCCTGAAGCGAATGAAAAGAAAGAGCAGGCTTCTATTGAAAAAGCTGTGTGACCAAGGAGAAATTTCAAGTTGAATGTACTTCTTCAGTTCCTGGGTTTATTGCTCTTAATCCTGAGTCCACATACTGGTCTGAAGGCAGACAGGTACCCCAAGCATATCCTGAAGTTCCTTACTGAGAACTGCCACTAAGAATGGTTCACAGCTCCCAGTGTGTAGTCCAACTAAGTAGACAGGAACAAGCACTAAGTGGTCTTAAAGTGTTCTTCCATAGAAAAAGGAAATAAAATGGACAAAAATGTTGACAAAAAATAAAGTTTCTAAGAGTTGAAAAGATGTTAATAGATTTAGAAATCTATTTGTTGAAAAGTGGGTGTTTCATTAGGCACATTTGGTTTTATCAACTCTGTAGAAAATATGCCTGAGTATATATGGATGGAAGAATCATATGAGTAAATTAGACAGGCATGGTGACGTGTACCTATTGTCCAAACTCTGGGAGGCAAGAGTTTTGGGATCGCTTGAGTTTGTGGGTTTGAGACTACCCCAGGCAACATAGTGAGACCTGGTCTCGAAAAATCAGCCAGGTGCTGTGGCAGTTGCCTGTAATCCCAGCTACCTGGGAGGCTGAGGCTGGGGATCACTTGAGTCTGTGTTACCCTGGGCATCTACTGACTCTGTGGTGCCCCGGGCAACATAGCAAGCATGACCTAGTCTCCAAAAAAATAAATAAATAAAAGAATTATATGAGTGAATTTACCTCCAGTAATGAAGCAATCATTAAATAGAAAACAACAATAATAAACAACACAGACATAACAGAGAAAGCAATATATTTATTTTTAGGAGAATTAAGTAAAATCAGCCATATCAGTTTAATTTCTTATGTATCTGTGTGTCTGTTTTTAAAGGACATTTCTATTACATATACCTTATAAATATATAAGCATATCTACATAACAAAATTTGTGGTTTAGTATCTTTAATAGCTTTATATCTGTAATAGAAATGTAACATCAGGTCAATGCAATTTTCATTCAGATAAAACATGAATAAGCCTTAATAAGATTAAAGAAACTTCCAAGATAATTTAACATACAGGATTACAAAGAAATACTAATTTTGATTCAAACATTTTTCTATATGAATAATTAAAATCTTAAAAATCTTCCCCATCCTAGATAAAAGGGTTTGCTGAAAACACGGTAAGTAATGATAGCATTGGATTATAATCCAAGTAATAAAGTATATATCCATTAGTCCATACATGAAGAAATAACTGACTAAATTAGTAAATAAATAGGGAGAAATATAATCTTTCTTAAAAGATTTTTTTGTTAAGATATAAGATGGATCAAGAAAACAAGCCACTATTTCAGTATTATAGTATTAAATGGCCACAGGAATGAGTACTAAAATTTGTGGGCAAAAGATTAACCAGAATTCTGTAGTTTGCATAATTTGGTACTTTCAAACTGTCTCCAAGTATTTATTAATTACAGAGGGGAATATAGTAACTTTACAGTGAGTGGTGAAACATGGCACGTATTAATCATGTGGGCAAGATTAATTAATCACCATAACACTACTTCACTATACCCTTAGAAATAGTTAATATGGTAATTTTTTTCTTACCATGATTTTAAAAGTAGATTAACAACACTAGTTAATATGACAAATTAATATCATGTATCCCCTGAAATGCACAATATAGTTACTGTGGTTTTCTTCCCGGTATGTAAAAGCAATCTAATTTAGTCATGATGAAACAAATACAATCCCAAATTGAAGGAAATTTTTGTTAACTAATTCTATTATGGGAATCATTCTACAATATGTATGTCATTATGCAATGCTGTGTCATTATACCAAAGTAAAACTGGGAAAAAAAGGTGCCATTTAAATAACTACTACTCTACAAAAGTTTTGAGGTTATAAAAGTCAAGGGAAGGTTAAGGAACTAAGGAGACATAATATGTAGATGCATTGTGGGATCCTAAATTGCATCCTTGAGAGGGAAAAAAGTGAAAACACAAGGAAACAGAATATAGAATAAAGAATTGTACAAGGTTAATTTCTTAATTTTGCTAACTGTGCTATGGTTATGTAAAATGCTAAAATTAAGGGAAGCTAGGTGAAGCATATATAAGAACTATATATTATTTCATAATAGGGTTTTTTAAAGATCTAAATTCTTTATAGCTTAAACCTTCCAGTAGGAATGTGTATCTATATGTTTCAAAGTTAAATAAGAGAAGTCATTTTTAATTATTTAACTATGACCTCTTTGTACAAGAATATTTTAAGATACTTAGGTTATAGATCTGAATAAATACAAATAGATCGTGTCACTTGGTATTTGAGGGAAAATAATTGTTCTACGTATTTAAATTTTTTATTTTAAATGGAGACGTGGAATGAATCTGTTATGTAGTTATCTCTAAATAAAAATGATTCACATCATACTCAATAAATGATACAGAGGTGGCCCTAATTATTAAGAATCAGATGCAGCTGAAATTGTCTTGGTAATTTAGTCTGAATAACAGTGAGATTAGGCTATCATTTAATCCAATAGTACCCAATCTGGTCAGTGGCAACATTCTCACCAGACTAAGCCAAAAATGAGAAAAGTTGGCAAAACCTATTTTCTCTAAAACTTAAGTTAAAGGATAGTTTCCTTTCTGAGATTGTCTTGCCATTTTTATATCAAAATGTTATTTTTCCTTTGTAAATTAATGGTATGAATTGATAGGTTTTGTTCCATTCTAATTTAATGCCCATACATGAAAAAATTAAGTCAACCAATCTTTTACCTTCTGTCCATTGTGTGTGTGTGTGTGTGTGAACTTCACTGTTGTTGAACATTTAGAGGCTTAAAATACACATGGTTTCTTTCCTTATCCTTGACATCAAGTGAGGCTCAGTTGATTTGTGCTCTCACATCATTGAATGTAATTAAATTAGTGATAATTTGCAACACATGCTGTTCATCCAGGAACTTAGTTAATAGTGTTTAACCAACCACTTATAAAAGTTAATTCTGTATCCTTACACACTGCCGTCTCTGATTTAAACATACCTTTACCAATCCTAATTCCAATGCACTGAAACAATCTGTCCAAGAAAGACCTTTACTTTAAATAAGCAGTATTACAATAGTAACAAATTTCTTTTATATTCTGTTTTTGCTTTGTGTGTTCTCAGAATACTAAGGGAAATATTGAAGACAATCATAGATCATACCAATTCTGTACTAAGCATTTCCAACATTTAAAAAATAGCCATAAAATTTAGTAAAGTCTTGCCTTCAGGTAGACAGCCAGGTCTTTAGGTAACAGTCATAATTCTAGGAATGTTACTTACAGTAATATATATGATCAGAAATATTTTGCGAAATATTTTATGAGAAATATTGAAATTTTAATTATAAAAATTGTACTCTCCTGTGTGGGACATGTCTTCATGGATCTGAATTTATATGCTCTTGTGTAAAATAAGGCACATATTAAAGTTTTATCAAAAAGGGAAATTTAACTTTTAAAGCAGTTAGTAGTATTGATGGCATCCTGAAAGTATGTTAGTTTCAATATTGCATTCCTTCATTTTAGAATGAGAAAACCTAATAACATAAGGAGGCAAAAGAGTCATGACAAAAAAGAAGACCAACTTGTTTCTCTATTCCATTACATTTTATGAATGATTTTGTTAAGAAATAGAATGCTGAAATGGGAAACAGACTTAAAATCTAGTACTAACTGGAACTGTCTTTTCCTATGGCCATCTTTCAGACCATAACCTAAGTGGTGTCAATATTTTTATTTTGTTTTTATTATGTTATAGTTTGATAGTTGTTTATCTACCATAAGCTTATAGGAAATCTATATCTTACTTAATTTTGTAGAATGTTCATGAACTGAATGTCTTTGTTTTTTTAAAACTTTTCACCTGTTCAATCAGACATGTCTTTTGGAGTTTAAAAAAAGGTTAAACACTATTTGTGACTGATACAGTCACTTTTTATGTGAACTTCATTGTATTTTGTACAGTTTTTATTAAGAATGAAGTCTTATCAGTATTTTTAAAAAATGACTGAAGTATCAACACATCAAGGATCATGTAATTGACAAAATCACTTTAATTTTCAGATTGTCTATATATAATCAAATGTATATATTTAAGCAAACCTGAATTTCTTATTAAGCAAACACAATCATATGTGCTGCTTTCTCTATCTTTCCTTGCCTTTATATTATGTTGGACTTTGAGCAGTTTTGCTTGGAAACCCTTATCTTCTGGTTCTATCCCCTTTCTTAAAATCATCCAGTGCTTGGTAGTATTCTTTTAATCCTTGCCATACTTGAACTTTCCAGTGCAGTGACACTTGGTATTTGATGGCTCTATATCAAGAACCTCCCAACAACTGTCTGTTACTCCCTGACAATTTGATATCTTCAGCTTACAAGCACCAGTACTCAGCACGTAACTTAAAGCTGTGGGTTGTAGCTGCATCTGTCTGCTTTCTCACTGACAACCTTTGAACCTCCCATATATCTTCCCATATAAAACTCCTCTATATTTTTAAACTACCATCTCCCAGTTCTAGGATTTGAAAATAATCTTTCCAATGTTTAAGTCTTCTACTATTAATAAAACTTTATCTACATTTTTTTAGATCTAAGTATGCATCCTCAGGGAAGTTGGGGTGATTGTTACCAGAAATATCTTTTGAGAATATTTCACTGCTCTTCCTTCAGTTTTCCCCACTCTACAATAATGCACAATAGGCAGTTTCTGCACTGCTGCACAATTTGGCAGGTTTTTCAAAGTTTATTTCCACATTTTCTAGTATTTTTGCCATACCCATTTTTTTAATCACTTGACCAAACACCACATGGTGCCCATCCAAATGAGGAGCTGGAACTACTATGATAAAGAACTGAGAACCTATTGAGGCCTATCTGCTGTGTTCAGCAAATCTTGTTAACTATAAGTGCTTTCTCTACCTACCCCTTTCTGATTTGAAAAGTCTCTACCCTCAATC
Source organism: Uropsilus gracilis (assembly GCA_004024945.1). Classification (NCBI taxonomy): domain Eukaryota; kingdom Metazoa; phylum Chordata; class Mammalia; order Eulipotyphla; family Talpidae; genus Uropsilus; species Uropsilus gracilis. The sequence continues at coordinate 36,309 of PVHY01006819.1, read as the reverse complement.
ATAAATTTCATAATAGTTCGATGGAAAGGATATCCCTTGCATGGAGACTTTCCTAGTGGTAGGTCCTATGCTTTTTTCTGCAGTAGAGAATGCAGGAAACTTGTCTGCAGTTTGGGGTACAATGTTTGCAGATAATTCTAAAGCAGTTTGACCAACTCTCTCCCCTTGATGTCTGCTCAAGAAAAACTCTGGTATTAACTAGGGTTAGAAAACCCTGCTTGGGGGGACAGTTGACATTTTTACTTTCATAATGGCTTACAAGCTGGCTCAGAGCAGCTCTGGCCCCTGGGCCCACATGTCTTTAGCTTTATATCTGTCCTTAGTACTTTTGCAAATAAATCAAACACTTTTTTTTTCCTTTACCCCTTCTCCCACCTTTTTACCTCTAAGGATGGCCATTCATCAGGCCATTTGCATGATTACGAATAATAGCATGCAAGCTGTTGATTTACAAGCTCCACTTATCAGGGGACAAAAATTTAGCAGTTTCTGTGTAAGGAGAAACTATGTCTGCTTCTCAAACCTGTTTTCTGATATATTGAAAATAGAAGCCAGTTCTCTTCCCATAACTTTCTTTCTCTTTGCAGAACTTTCTACTGGGAAATAATTTAAGGGCAAAATAGCAGGATATCTCTATAGAACTAAGCATCTTCAGGACTAAGACCAATGCACTTGCAGGGGAGACATGAATAATGACTACTCTTAGCTCATAACAACTACTCTTAACTGAGTTACATATAGTCATCTTGGACATGGCGCTCTGACCCTCGAGACCTATTTCTATTAGAATTAGGTGGTAAATTAGTGCTAGCCTCAGGTTTTGCTTCTCCAGTGCCCTGAGGAAAGGGAAAGTTAGGCATAAAGCGTTTAAGAAACCGGAACTCACTGTTGCCTGTGCCAGTGGCTGAGCATATTTCATAGGAGCAAGGCTGGGCTGCAGCTCCATTGGCTCCTCCTTGTATTAGGTTGTTAGGGAAATTACAGTCATCATAGAAATGCTCTTGTATTGTGAATCTTTCTCTATATTTAGTAATTTTTTGGTAGACATGTATAATAAAAATCACTGTGACAGAGAGGAGAAAGAGAAAGGAAAGTACAGCCAGAGATATGACCAGATATTTAGTGGATGGATTTACCCGTGTAGGATGCTTGGATGGATCCCGGAACTGTAGATAGGGCTCAGAAAAGCCATCCACCAGCAGAATGTTTAGTGAGGCAGTAGTGGAAAGAGCAGGTTGACCGTGGTCCTGAACAAGAATGATCAGTTTATGCATCATAGGGTCTCTCTCAGATATTTGCCTCAGAGTGCGGATTTCCCCGTTTTGTTGTTGAACAGAAAATAACCCAGGGTCAGTGGCCTTAAGTAAATGATATGAAAGCCAAGAATTCTGACCTGAGTCACCATCCACAGCCACAACTTTGGTCACTAAGTAACCTGCCTCTGCAGACCTGGGCACCAGATCATTGCAGGGCAAAGTGCCATTCTGCAGTGGGTACAGAATCATTGGGCGGTTGTCATTGTCATCCAGGACAACCACTCTGACAGTAACTTGGCTGCTCAGTGACAGGATGCCCCCATCAGTTGCCTTGACCACAAACTGAAAATCTTGAATGGCCTCATAGTCCATGGTTCTCAGAGCATAGAGCTTCCCATTGTCTGAATTTATGGAGATGTAAGCGAACACTGATAGATCTCCACTTTGGGGAGGCAACAGAGAATATGTTACTTGAGCATTTTCACCCAAATCTAGGTCCTCGGCATGAACTTTACCAATAAAAATGGCAGGGCTGTTGTTTTCTCGAACAGTCAAAATGTAGGAGTCTTCCAGAAATATGGGGGGATTGTCATTAATGTCAGATATTAGTACCTCTATCACAGTCTCTGTGGACAGATTGGGTGGTCCAGTATCCATGGCAACAAGGGTGATATTGTAGCTTGAAACCTCCTCCCTATCCAAACCTCTGTTAGTGACTAGGGAGTACGAATTCCGTAAGGTAGGCTTGACGGCAAAGGGAACATCTTCTCTGAGGAAGCAGGTGATTTTTCCTCCCACTCGAATGTCCCGGTCTCGAATGGAGAAAAGTGCAACTACAGTTTGTAGTGGGGAGTCCTCAGGGAGAGGGCTGGACACGGAAGAGACTGTCACTTCAGGAGGATTGTCATTCACATCCACCACTTCCACTAGGACTTTGCTGTGAGCAGAGAGGCCTCCTCCATCAGTAGCTTGTATGTCTATATCGTATGTTTCAATAGCTTCAAAATCTAGGGGCCCTCGTAGCCGAAGTTCTCCAGTTTGAGAGTCAATCTGAAATGTCTGGAGAGTTGCTTCTGAGTTTTGAGCTAAAGAATAAGTTATCTCCTTGTTGGAGCCCTCATCTAAGTCAGTGGCAGTCACTGTGGCCACCAAAGAACCACTGGCGCTATTTTCCAGTACCTGGGCGCGGTACACCAGCCGCGAGAACTGGGGCACATGGTCGTTGACATCCAGAACCTCCACGCGGATGTGGGCAGTGCCCGACTTGGGCGGAGACCCGCCATCCACTGCTGTAATTGTCAGGTTGACTTCGGACTGCTCCTCTCTGTCCAGGGGTTTATTCAGCACCAGTTCTGCATATTTAGGCCCATGGCTGCGGAAGCGAGTGTGTAAGTGGAAATACGCATTGGTGCTTAAGGTGTAGTTTTGGAGACCGTTGAGGCCCACATCCAGATCCTGGGCACTCTGCAGAGGAAAACGTGAACCCAGGGGAGTGCTCTCCGGAATCTTTAAAACCGGCTCCTTGTTTAGGAAAACGGGGGCATTGTCATTGATATCAAATACCCTGACCTCAGCACGAAAGGACTGCAGTGGCTCCACCAGGACTATTTCAAAGTGCAGAACGCATGGGTCGGCTTTGCCACAGAGTGACTCCCTATCCAGCTTCTCCTTTACGAACAGATCCCCTGTTTTGCGGTGGAGCCGAAAATGCAGTTTGTTGCCCTCAGAAACAAGCCGCGCCCCTCGCGCTGCCAGTTTCCCCACCTCCAGCCCCAGGTCCTTAGCCACATTAGCCACAAAGGAACCACTCTCCATCTCTTCCGCCACAGAATAGCGAATGGTTGCCGCACCCCCCATAGATACGTACAATAGAAGAAGAAGAGACTTCACTTGCCTGCTTTCTAAGAGTTTTCTGTGTGCTACAGCCATTGGTTCTCCCAAGTACACTGTCTGCAGCAGCAGCAGCAGCAGCAGCAACAGCAGTCACCTGTTGCAGGAAAACTTTCGCTTTTCCCGCAGGTTCCTGCACCCGCTGCTCTCGCCTTTGCTAGCCTCTGGTAGCAGCGCCGCCAAAGGCTGGCCAAGCCCTGTGAGCTGTTTTGCACCTGCAAGAAAATTTGCATTGAGCAACTCAACTCCCCAGTCGTATGACTGTATTAATAGATATGCTCTCATTCGGAGAATGAGGTAGTGGTTGAACGTGTGTTGTCAAAGCAACAGCACGCTCACTTTGTAATTCCCTTTCAGGAAAAAAAGTCCTTGGGAATTGAGAGACCAATGAGGATACTCACCCAAGCTGACGTCATTTTATCTGCAGACTGGCAAGGGTCGCCTCAGCAACCTGTGTAGGGAAAGAAGTAAACTACTCCAAAAGTTCAGCCAGAAATCAAGGAAGAGGAAAAAAGATGGTGTAATGTCTCCTGAAGCCAAGCCTAGTGAAAGGGGGGGTGGGGTGGGGGGAGAGGAGGAAGCTTGGAGGAAGTGATCAGTGGGAACCAGCAATTTGTTACCTTTCAGGAACCTGGGTCTAGGAGGTACACTCAAAGGAGAACTGGCCATTTAGCCTTTTTTTTTTTTTAACACAATTCCATTCTTTACTCTAAAATCCTCTAAGGGTTAGGAAATAGCTGACTCGTCACTCATGATTATGATGGTGGCAATATTTATTATGGTTTTTTTTTTTTTTTACTGGTACTGTTGTGTGGTTTATATGTATTATCTTATTTAATCCCTGCAACAGTTCTATAGTGTCCACATTTTTTTAAACAAACTGACACTGCAGATAAATATCACTCCCCAACAGTCCCCCACCTCATAAATGTTAGAGAAGATTCTCGATTTAATTTTGAGCCGGCCACGGTGGCACGCAGCTTTAATCCCAAGCCTAGGATGGGAGGCTGAGACTGGGAATCAATTTAATTTTGTCTGACTCCAAAGTCTGTGCTGTTATTCTTCCTAGGTTATATAGTACATAAGGTGAAAATAAATGTTCAGTTTTGGATTTTCTCAGAAATGGAATGATGGACTATTTACATAGATTGAAAATGACCTGATAGAAATTGGGAGATACTGAGAATTTCCTTTATAATTATAGAATCATAGGCGCCTCAGAAAGATGAGGTCTGTCTCCTGCTGCCCTTTTTGTCTTAATGAATGAAGAAACTAAAACCTAAATACTGAAATCACTTGCCCGGTCCACACAGCTGTCCCTAGCAGTATGAGCACCAGGACCAGTCTTCTGACACTGTCTTATGCTTGTTTGGTGATTTCCCATTTGTGCTCAGAACTTATGTGCTTCTAGAAGCTATGGCAAAGGCTACTGTCACTAAGGGAAATTTTAAACTGTATTTTTCAAGTGAGAAACGAAAAGTGAGTTAAATAGTGTATGTAGTGTTACTGACATCCCAACATGAAGTTAACACATCCCTCAGTCTCAACCAGCCATGTCTTAACTTCTGGCATAAGTGTATATCGTATCCCTGAACTGTTTGGTTTTTCTCCTTTAAAACACTGTATAAAGTGTATGGAAATTTTTATTATGGAAAAAAATTACCTAATAATATAATAATATGATATTACCTGATTGCATTAAGTAATCCTTTGAATCTAAAGTCTTTCCTACGTTACTTAGTTCAGCATAAAATCCATACATTGTCCTAGTTCATTTGTCTCTAGTTTATTTAGCTTAGTTTATCTAGTTCATTCATTTCTGTTGTATCGAATTCCAGTGTGTTTGTTAATGCCCTTTGCCCAGAGAGCATTGGGAATACTTGTAGGTGAACAGAGTTGTAGTTTTTGACTTCCTACAAGGGAGATGGTTTACCACAGAGTCATGGGGGTCTTGGTAAGAGGGTGTTAGGAAGGACTATGGTATTTTATTTATTCATCTTGTGTTAGATTATTTGGGGTGATTTGAAGTAGAACTTTGCCCTGGCTTGGGCACCATCTGAAATGGAGTTAAGTGTATGATTGTATATTGAACATGTCTAATGTAGAAGGAGATGAATGGGAGGGTGCTAAAGCTATGATTGATAAATAAGATGTGATTTGTAATTTGTCTTACCTGGCAGACTCATTTTATGAAGTAGATGTTCATTTTTGTTTGTTTAGACATCATTACTATGTGCTCTTATTTTTGTCTTGATCCATTACAGTCACAGATTTGACTATCAATGTTGAGGTTCTCTCAACAAGAGAACACCACGGCCTAGATCTGAGTATCAGGCCAGTTCCTGGTTTTCAAGGATTGCTTTTGCTGTTTTCAGTATAAAAACAGCAAAATACATTTATTCCTTCTATCCTATTGCTCATAGCAGCATGTTCTTGTCTGAGTCACTTTGTACAAATGTATACACACTTTAGAGAAGAGTATTTTTTCAGCTCAATTTTGTTAAACTGATTGCTAAGAGATTGAATTAATTCACACTTTTCACCAGCAGTGCAACTTCCAGTTGTCCAAATTCTTACCAGTATTTAGCATTACTATTCTTTAAATGTTTTAATCTTGCTATCTGGTTGTGATTTACTTTGCATTTCTCTGATTCTTAATTTTTAATGAGGTAGGACACTAATAAATTTTTAGTTATCTGGGTATCCTTTCAGTCGGAGGATGGTCATTCATTTCTCTTGCCCATTTTTTTTACATTAGACTATCTGTCTTTTTCCTGTTGATTTGTAGTAGGTCTTCATATTTTCTAAATGAGTCCCAAGGATCTCTTTATAAGAAAGAGCATGCTTATTCTTAGTCAATATACGTTAGAGTTTTTTATTAAAAAGATTTCTCCTATTGGTTCACATATTATAAAGAAGCTTGTAGCACTCTCAGAAATCTTTGTTCTTATTGAAATATAATTGACATGTAACAGTGTATTATCTCCAGGTGCACCACATAATGATTCGGTACTTGTATATATTGTGAAATGATCACAGTAAATCTAGTTAACACCCATCAACACATGTAGCTACACTTTTCTTGTGATTAAAAAGCTTTCAAGATCTAGTTCACTGATACACAGTAAGGCTGTTGGTTACCACATACGAAATCTTAATATAATCAGTTTCCAAATAATTCATCCCTACCCCATAAATTAAATTCTTATGAGTTGAAACACAAGAATTATTGTTCTTCACTTGGATTCCTCTGAGTCTTGGTCATTTGGTCAGTCGCTAGGGTATTAATATCTGCTTGATGGGATTAAATTCCAAAGTACTTAATTTTCCTCTGAAAACCTTGAAACCTTTAAACCTGGAGGTAACTTTAAAAAGTCTTCATTCTTTGCAGTGAAGACAACCTTATAAATTATAATGTCTCAAAATCCAGATTTTAGGAAAGGGACAAACCACAGTTCTTATAATATCATGCAGTTTTGGGAGAAGAGTCATTCCAAAACTGTGTTAACTTATGGGCTTGCTCTCTTAATCTTCAGAAACATGAAAAGGAATACGTGTTGCTTTGAGCTACCAAGTTCTGGAGTGTTTTGTTGCACTGTCATGTGACTAGAGCTAACTTTTGTTATGAGTTATTGCAGGCATTAGAATATACTATTCCTAAATATCTCATTGTGTACCTCTTATGAACAGGGTTGACTGTTCTCCACATGATTTCAAATGATCACAGATATGACGCAACTTAACTGTGATGTCTGTCACCCTATTGACTGCCAGTGTTGTTTTGGCTGACCTGTCTGGTACACAGGTGCCACCCTTCTCTGTCACTGTTCATGTATGTCCTGTGTGTTCTCCCTGAAGCTGCATACTTCCCTCAGTAGAGATGGGTTATTCTTTGACCAAGGGTAGAACATTCCAACAAGCTCTCAAGAACAGTAATCACACTCAGGAAATTTAACATAAATAGAACACTATTACCTAATAGTATTTCATATTCTAATTTCCCCCAGTTGCCCAAATAATGTCCCTTATGCATGTTGCATTTAATTGTCATATATTTTTCTGAAATTGGGCTGTGTCAGCCCTCTGACTTTGTTCTCCTTCAATGTGGTGTTGACTATTCTAGATCTTTTGCCTCTCCATATTAGAACCAGTTTATCAATACCCACAAAAATAACTTGCTGGGATTTTTATTGGGATTACATGGAATCGATAGCTCAAGTTGGGAAGAACAGATAGCCTGAGATAGCCTCAGATAGCCTGAGTCTTTCTGTCTACGAATAATGTTATCCTTTTCATTTATTTAGTGCTTTGATTACTTTCAGCAGAGTTTTGTAGTTAGATCTGATATTTATTTTGTTTGACTTACTCAGAAGTACTTTACTGTGGGTGGGCGCTAATGTAAACGGCAGTGTGTGTGTGTGTGTGTGTGTGTGTGTGTTTAATTCCATTTGTTCGTTGCTGGTATGTGTAAAAGTGATTGGTTTTTGTGTTTCAATCTTGTATTCTACATCTTTGCTATAATTCTAGGAGTTTTAGTAGTATTTTTCTTTTGCTTGGTTCTTTTGGATTTTCTACTTAGATGAACATGTCATCTTCAAACAAACCTGTTTCTTCCCTTTGAATCACCACACCTTTCTTCTACCTCTTTTACAAACTTAATGCATGAGCTACAACCTCCAGTGTTCAAAAGTAATAATGAGAGGAAACATCTTTGCTTTATTAGGATCTTAGTCAGAAAACCATAGGATTTTTATGATGCTATCATAGTGACATGGTTACCATAAATTTGTCAAAATTCATAGAGCAATATCCAGTGGGAATCCTAGTGTAAACTCTGGACTTGGAAAGATAATGATGTATCATTGTTGGTTTATTTGTTGTAACAAATGAACATTGTTGCAAGATTCTTCAGTGAGAGAGGCTGTGCATATGTGAGGACTCTAACAATAAAGCCTGCTTTTAAAATACATAAAATAATTTTGTGGTTATTCCACTAGAACCTGAGTTTGTTTGCTTCAAAATCAACTCAAGTAAGCCAGACAAATCTAATTAGTCTCATAGTGAATAACAAATTCTTTTAACTTCATTCTTTTCTGTGAACTATATTTGTTTCACAAAATTTTTTTCATGTAAAATGTGTCATTTATATTTACCTTTCCATCATTCAATGCTTCTGATATTGTTCTAAGAATGTTGTTATTGTCGTCAACTTCTTTTGAACAAAAATTTCCTAACTAGGGTATTGGAGAACATCCCCATTTGTTACTTCTAGTACTTTGTCCAAATTTCAAGTTGTCTTAAAGTTTTAAAATTTGTAATATTTGTTATATATAAGCATATTGATATCTTGTTTTATCCTAATTTTCTTTTATATGTACGTTTTAAGCCTGAAATAAACTGTATAGTTTTAGAAGCATATGTATTTTAAAACTTTGAGTCATACCTGCAACTTAAGAATGTGCTGTTTTAGAATTCTATTCTTTCACTGTCTTTTCACAATTGAGGTTTGTTAATCTTTTTTAACAGAAAGAAACGGCCTTGTGAGTCTAGATGTTCTTAGGCAGCTAAGTTTATTGCAGCTGCTCTTAATCTACCATCTGTTGCTTTAAATGACAATACCTCCTGATTGTTCACTATGTGCAATGTGTATAATGTTTCTGTCGTCCACGGTAACATAATACATAGTATAAACCACTACCATCTGTAGACTAGATTTATATTACCCTCTGATTTTAAACAGATGGCTTTCATGCCCTTATTGTTCATCAAGTTAACCCTGGAATCATAGGTTATAGGACTCCATGAACAAGTATTTGGGGAGCTTTTTAAACTTTTAAGAGAACATTTTCAAATGAGACCTAGGTTAAAATGACAATTCTCATTAAATTCTACTCAATTTCTCCCTGTAATAATTGAAGACAGTTCAAGTAGTGACTCTGAATTCATTGCCTAAATTTTTATTGAAATAAGCATTTTTACCTTAAAACAGACATTTCTGCATTAAGATCAATAGAAGAGTAAATAAGAAAATGTAAGAATACTAAATTTTGACTAGATTAGTTGACAAGTCAAGTGTGCTTCCTGTACAAGTCTTTATTTCCTTCTTGAGGTTCATAACTTAGTTTGAGAATAAAATTCACTTGGCTGCTGATTTGCTAGAAATGATTTTACATTATAACTCATATATCTGAACATATAAGATCCTTCTGTTTCAAAAGATGGGAAGAGTGAATTAAACTAACTAGAAAAAAAGAGGTTATGGTTAAAGACTTATGAATTTGATGGTCAGTTGGAATTTTGACTCCAGTTTCTAAAAATATACACCCTCCTTTCTGTAGTATTTAAAAGTAACATTTGAGTGAAGTATATCATTACCCCTTTCTGATTTTTCTGCCATTGTCATATCTATTTTCTGCCATTGCAGAAAGAAGTCTCCCCATTTGAAGCTGAATGTAAATATCTCATCATAACTTAGTCAGCACTGTGTAAAAGTACATAGTATAAAAATTTCCAAAGTAAAAACATAACCATAAATTTCCTGTATTTTCAGCTCTTTGATAGGAACTTCACTGACTGGAAGAAAGTTAAAAGAAACAGTTTCTTTCCTAGAATCCCTCTTCTCAGCCTTCCATAATTGTACTTCCCCTCCCTTCTTAGAATCAAAAGTATTCAAGTTGTTCCCTACTTGAATGTATTTGTCTAACAAAACGGAGTTATCAATATAATTTTTTTAGTAAAATTTACTCTGCATATTTTTAGTTATTTCTAAATGAATATACACACAAATACTTTTCAAACATGTAATAAGTGTGTGTTAAAAGAAATGCTTGGGAAAATGTAAATGTATTTGTAAATTATTAAACAAGTGAAATTCTGGATTCTCTGGCTCTGTGCCTTTAAAAAATAGCCAGATCTCCCCCAAATTCCTTCCTGAGATCCAAGATCCCAAAAGTCCTCAAATTTATTCAGAATTTAGGGTCTCAATCTGAAATCCTTTTTGAACTTTATCAAAAACACGTTCCTTAACTACCACCAGGTGGCAGTTGGAGCCACTTTTTGGAGGGCAACCCTAACCCCGCCCTACCGGAAGTTGTCATTCAAGGAAACCGCTGGCCACGCCTAAAGTTCAGCACCCTAGACGCGGACAGCGACACCGCCCAGTTTTAGTCCCATGACTCGCTGCAGAGATTTTCACCTGACAAAGGAACTAGCCAATACCAACTGGTCCAGGAGTCGTGTGACTGACAAATTTAAACTGCCAGATATGGAGGGGGGTATGTCCTTGATTTGGGACATTTAGGCTCGCAGGTTAACCAGTTGATAGTAAATAATAACCCATATTGCCTGATCCTGATTTTTTTCTCTCACTACTTGCCGGATTCTAAATGCTGTATTATAAATGCTGTCCTTTTTTTCCCGATAAACAATAGGTTATCCAACCTCTCTGTGTTGGTTCATTCCAACAAAATGCGTAAGACAGCAAAGGCGGTGCAAAAGTCTGTGTGAGTTATGGCAGCTAATAACCTCATTTTGCACAAAGCTGCTTGTCAGCTTTACTAAGAGCAGCACAGAAATGGACCTTTTTTCTGCATTGTTTTCTAATTAATTAGCCTCAAAAACAAACAACAGTTACTTTTGTTGACATAAAATTACTGTTTTAGGCAGAAATTATACTGAAGCAGGGTACTCTAGAAGTGTTAGTTTAATTGCCTCCCAGTTGCCTAGCAACAATTAGACAAAAGCTTGTTTAAGGGTTTTAATTCGCATTTTAGAGGGGTAAAGAACAATGGGTTTAAGAATGCATAACATTAACAGGGACTAGGATATAGAGTAAGTCTAATTAAACCTCCATGCCAGAGCAGAAGGTAGGACTAAAAGGGGCAAAGTAACTATTTAAGATGAACAAATCGGCTAAATAAAACCAAGTTTTACAGTAACTTATCTGTCTTATAGAGATGATTTTATCTTTTCCAGTTTCAGCAGTGATAATTCTGATCTTTCACCAGCAGGGGGCGAGTGGACTGCATTTTTCACCCCTAAGACACTCCCTTACCTCCACCCCCCACTTTGTCCATGCCCTGGGGAAATTAATTTACTAGGCTCTTCAAATATAGACCAGCTGAAGAAGGTGCAATAGGAGGAGCAAATCACTGCAGAAGTTGGCAGAGTGCCCGCCTTGTCCGTGTTGGATCTGTAGCTGCTCTCCTGCCTCCTTGCTTGGGGTTGCAGAGGGGATTGTGTGGTTGTTTCAGGAGCTGGCAGAGATGAATAGCATTCTCACCCCCAGAACCCATTGATATTTGGGATCACTTTCTTTAGAGAATTGAGAGGGTCAGAGGCGACCTAGTTAGATGAGGAATATAACCTGTGAAGGCTTGAAAGAAAAAAGAATTTTCAGGTTATTCCTCTAGGCTAATAGCCTAGTGTGCTTCAGCATCAACAAAAAAAGGTTCTGCTCAATCTTTGCTATGCTAGCAGCAAAAATGGGTTTTTAGGTAGGGAAAGGAGAAGATGAGAGGAAATACTAAAAGACAGAACAAGCAAACAAGCCACTCAGTGGAAGAGGCAATAAGAAAAAGCCTGGCAGAATGAAAGGCAGAGCTGTAAGCGCACTGTACAAAGTTAATTTATTGTGCAGTGGAGCCCATGACACTCTGGACAGGCTCTTGCTCTAGAGGGAGGAGTTACCTTTTGCAGAATCTTAGGGCAGACAGTCAAAAATCCCATCAATTGGACATAACTTTTCTCCACAATTTGTTTCAGAACTCATCTAATTCAGTTTCAAACTGTAAAAAAAAAATGTTTTTAGAGGACATGAAACTAAATTTCATCAGTTTTATGCTTTCTTTCAATCATTAAGTTCTATAAGGCCAATGTTTTAAAGATGCTGTTAAGTTCAGTTCATGAGAGAGTATGCTACTTTTTTAGTGGTCATATGTGGGGTGGAACCAGAGCCCAGAGCAGGGTGTCTTGGCAGGACTGGTGAATGCTTTTGAGAAAGCGTGATTTGATGCAAGGTTTCAGATAAATTGTACTTTAGATGGTGAAATATTGCACACTGTGTTTCTATAGCATTTTCTCTGTATAAAAGCTCTTCTAAAATGAATTTTCTATGCATATACCCAACTTCATGTTGTATCAAAATCCAAGCAAGTGAATAAAGTTGACTAATATAGTCTCCCCATGAAAGCCAGAATTATGTTTAAGAAATCAGAATGCTAAAGACATTGTTCAAATAGCCAGCAAGCATATGAAGATTCTCAGCATCATTACCAAAGAAATGAGATTTTAAACTGCAATGTTTACCCACCTGAGAAAATGGCTTAACTAGTGAATTAATTATTAAAGACTGACTTAAAAAAACTTAATTTTCTTATATCATTGTTCATTTTGTACAGTATTTGATTTTTCCCTCAGATGTAGTTCCCATATATCTCCCACCACCATATCATCCAGGAACTGTCACCACAGTCCCTTGTGCTCTTCCCTCCCCTGTTTTGATCCCTCTCCCTTCTCTTTGCCTGCTATATGCCTCAGATCTATGGTTTGGCTGCAAGTTTTGTCTTTTTTTCTTTTCAGGGGACTGCTTCCCTGTATCCCTCCTGTAAGTGAAACCATCCTGATATTTCTTTTTCCTTCAGACTTAATTTGTTTAGCATAATCCCTTCCACCTCTATCCATGTTGCCACAAATGGTAAATTTTGATCACTTTTTGATCACTGAGTAGTGTTCCATAGTGTATATATACCACAGTTTCTTGATCCATTTATCTGTTTGGGGGCTGTTAGGTTGTTTTCATGTCTTAGCTGTTATAAATAGTGCTGAAATAATCATAGGAATGTAGGCTTCCTTTTTAATTAATGTTTTTGTGTCCTTTGGGTAGGTTCCTAGAATTGCTGGATCATATGTGTTAAAAGTCCACCACACAACTTTCCATAGTAAGTAGACAAGTTTTCATTCCTACCAGCAGTTTAAGAGAGTTCCTGTTTCTCCATATGCTTGCCAGCATTTGTTGATTTTTTTTTTAATATAGCCTTTCTCACAAATATAAGGTGGTATCATTGTGATTTTGATTTGCATCTCCCATATTATAAGTGATGTTGGGTATTTTTTCATATGCCTGTTCACCATTTGCATTTTCTGTTTGGAGAAATATCTTTTTTTAAGTCTTCTGTCCATTTTTTGTCACTGTGTTGGTTACCTTGTTTTTGTTGAGTTGCGTAAGCTCTTTGTAGATCTTTGCTATCAGTTCCTTACTGGTTGTATGGAGTGCAAATATTTTATCCCCATCTGTTGGGTATCTCTTCATTTTGGTTATTGTCTCCTTTTCTATAAGAAGCTTTTTAATTTGATGTAGTCCCAGCTGTTTGTTTTCCTTCATTTTCTCTGCTTCTGGAGATGAGTCTTCAAAGAGTTTCTGAGATATGTGTCAGAGTGTTTTATAGTTTTAAGTCTTAATTTAAGTCTTTTATCCAATTTGAGTTGATTTTTGTGTATGATGTGAGGTAATAGTAGCCTGGTTTCATTTTTTTTGCAAATAGCAGTTACATCTTCCCAAAACTATTTATTGAAGCGACTATCCTTGTTCCAGTGCATATTCTTTCCTCTTTTGTCATAGATTAGTTGACCGTGTACATGTTGCTTTATTTTGGGGTTTTCAAGTCGATTCCATCTGTGTGTCTGTTTTTGCTTCAGTACAATGCGACTGACATTTTTAAGTGTTGGAAAAGTTGGGGCAACTTCAGCTGTAACACACTGCTGGTGGAATGTAAATTGGTAAATCACTGGCTAACTGGCAGCTTTAACCAAAGTTCATGTGGATATCCTGTGATGCAGTAATTACACTTCCATGTATATATACTATTGAAATGCTTATGTTTTGTACACAAAAGACATATACATCATAGTTCAGATATGGAAGCAATCTAAATGTTAGAATATCCATTCTCTCAGTAGAACAGATAAATGTGTTTTATTGCCATATGGAGAAATATATTCAGCAGGGAAATTTTTTAAAAACTTCTTCATGCAGCAGTATGGATAAGTCCCACAAACATAATGTAATGTTTAACACCAACAAAGTTACAACTGAAAACTTATTTGCATGATTCTGTTTATGTAAAGCTAAAGTATTAGAAAAGTTACTCTTAAATAAAAGCAAGACTATAGGCTACAGTTGGTGAACTAGAAGGGGCAGGAGAAGCTTCAGGGTTATAGGTGAAATTATGTCTCTTGATCTGAGTGGTAGTTACACAGGTATGTTCACCCTCAAAATCTTGAACTATGCACTATTACTTGTATATACTGAGTAGATGATACTGCAGTAAAACTTACATTTTTGGAAAAACACAAGACAACTCATGGCGTTTCTCATATTTGAAACCTTTCAGTGTTTCCCTATTACTCTGAGAGTACAATCCAAATTCCTGAGTACAGTTTACAAGGCCCTGCTTAAACTAGCCCTGCTTAAACTAATCCAGCCTCTTATTTACCACCTCCTCTCTCCTAATCACCACACTTGAATTACTGATTTTTTATCAATTTGTAGAATATTCTAAACTTTTTTCAATTCTTGAATCCCAGGGCTAGCTATTTTTTCTACCTGGAATGTGTTTATTGCCAGCTCTTTTCATGATGTGTTCTTTTAAATCCATGTAACTCTTTCTGACATAGTTACAAAGACAGCAATTAGGTAGCCATTATTCACCAGATTATAATATCAGATGCCAAAGTTAAAAAAAAAACAACTTGGTGGTCTGTTAATTTGTTCAGCAAATTTTTATTGATCATTTAAGTGTCAGCCACTCCTCTAGGTTCTGAATATATAGTATAAATAATACAGTATGCCTTTAGGGGAGCCTACAAATAGATATACAATATTATGTGAGGATACAGTAAGTGTTAAAGGAGATGATGACAATCCAATATAGAATTTTAATGGGGATTTGACTTGTAAAAATGTCTGGTTGTTATATGGGTTGAAGAAGGAAGAGCTTTGAAGGTCATTTCAGTAATACAAGCAAAAGATTAGTAATTTGGACTAGTTTGATGATGCTGATTTTGATAAAATTGGTTAACGTTTCAGACATTTAAAGTTGACATGATTAGATGATAAATTTAGATGTCGAAAGTAATAAAAGAGGAAAATACTGATTTTGTTTTGAAGGTTTTGATGATTGGTGGAGAAAGTCAGGCTTAGTTTTGGGTTGGAAAATCAAGAATTTTAGACATGTTAATTTGAAATGCTCACTAAAACATCTAAGTTATGTAGAGTGAGCAACTGGGTATTTGGGTCTGAGCTCTTAGGAGAGAGCTATTATCTGGAAATATGAGTTTTGGAGTAAAGATTTAAAAAACTGTAAAATGTGAAGCTCATTGAGATTTCTTAGGGAATTACATAGGTGGGGATGATGCTCAACCACACTTAGAGGTCTGAAAAGTCAGTAGAAGCCAAGTAAAGAAGATGAGGGGGATTAGGCAGTGTGGTAGGAGGAAATTCAGGGGAGAATGTGCCTTAAAAATCATGGGGAGAAACTGTGTCAAGGAGGAAGGAAATATTGCTGAGAGTTTGGGAAGATGAAAGTTAAGGTAGAAAAACTAGGGATTGGCTTCCTTATGACTTTGATAGAGCAGATTCAGTGACGTTATAAAAACCTGATGGATTGTGATGCTCCATTATGAAACTATTTTACAGCTTGAATTTCTTTTAAATAAAACTATCTGAAGTGGAGATTATAAGTAGCAAAATTGCTGATCTGTATACATGTAATTATATATATCAGTTCTATGTTATATATTTTATATGTTATATAAATTATAATATATACACTAAGTTAAATTCACAGTTTCTTGATATTACATCAGGAATTATAGATTGCTTCACTGTTATGGTGATGACTTTAGGGAAATACCAAGGCAGTTTCTTCATAGCCCTGAAGATTCTTTTATTTTCTGCCTATGATTTGCAATAATGGAAATCAGAATCTTTGATTCTTCCCCTCTTTTGAAATAGTTATAGTTACCACTCTATGCTTTGAAATAGAAAAATAAGCTACTTTTGTGTATAACTCTTTGTTGAACGTCCTTCTTTGTCTAAACCAGTGACTTTCTAAAAACATTTGCTAAAACCTCTGTATGATGCATTAGGTTATCCAGCTCTTTGTGTTAGTGGTGTTTATACTATAATAAAGCTGATTTCAATAATTTCTGTCATGATTGCTGGCCCTTCTAATCTTGTGAATGATCCATTCTGCAGATCCTTTATGGGAAAAGTGTTTATACTGGTTTAGAGGCAGTGAAACAACAGTGCGTTTGAAGAACACTGTAAGAAAGATAATAAAGTTTTATAATTACTTTACTCTTCTTTAGAGTGGCCTGCCCACTATCACTTAGTGACTTTCAAACTACCTTAAAATTTGATTATTCATTCATCAATTACTGGCGTTTATTATGGATAAATGCCAGTTATTTACCTTTTAACCTTAAAGGTTATTTTGTGCAGTAATCAATATTTACTAATATATTTTATCAAATGATAATTTAATGAATTTTTCGAAGTACTTTTTAAGTAATTTTAAAAACATTTGAAAAGTAATATTCTCTAGCTCTTCCCAGATTGCCTAAAAAAAAAAAAAAAAAGTTGTTCATCAATACACCCTGAATGAGGCTCTAGAGAGTTTTTGTACAGACTAAGCATTTTTACCTACCTGGATTCCACAAAAAGAATCATAATAAATAGAATAACTTATTAATAAATATTAGATTTATAAATATTTGTTTATATTTATTAAATATTTGTATGTATTTATAAATATAAATTTATAAAATTAGTAAGTATTAAATATGCTTCATTTTGATATGCCCTAAGTATAACACTAAAGAAATACAATTTCTAAAATTTAATAATCTCAAGATAACATATAACTGATGACTCATCTTCTTGTTATCCCTGAACCCTCTGTGTGAAAGAGGTAAACAAAAGTAGATGACTAGGTCTTGTACAGGAAGTTTAAATTGTGACTTTTTGTCTGTAAGAAACTGAAGAAACTCCCATATAGCCTTCATTTTCACTTATTTAAGAAAACTGAGGTCCAAAGTGATGTCTTAACTGAATATACAACAAATCTAGTACTTTTCTCATTTTTACTGAAAATTATTACCTCTCATGAAAATGATTTTAATATTTTCTCTTTTTTATTGTTTATTTTTTTTACATCCTTGTTAATTATTATGCATTTTATTTCTCCCATCTGATGTAGTCCTTGCCTTTCTGCCATCCCATGGGATCATCACCTTATTCCCTGTGCTCTTCTCTTCCCTGTCTTGACCTCTCTTCCTTACCCTCCCTTGCTGAATACCTCAGATCTGTGGTCAGCTTGCAAATTTTGTCTTTTTCCTGACCCTTTGTTCAGCTTCTCTATATCCCACTTTTACAAGTGAATCTAATATTTATCTTTTTCTCTCTGTCTTACTTTGCTTACCATTGTCTTTTCCAACTCCACTCTTGTTGAGACAAATGGCATGAGTTTATTTTTTTTAATCTTGAGTATTTTATTTTATACCCCACAGCTTCTTGATCCATTCATCTGTTTTGGAGCATTTGGGTTGTTTTCATATTTTGGCAATTGTAAATAGTACTGAAATGAACATAAGAATGCAGGTTTCCTTTCAAACTAGCATTGTGTTCTTTGGGTAGATTCCTAGCCAAGGAATCACAGTTTTAGTCTTCTGAGGAACCTCCACACAATTTTCCATAGTGACTGGATCAGTTTACATTCCTGCTATCAGTGTCAAGGATGTTTTTCTCTACATCCTCACCAACATTTGTTGTTGTCAGTTTTTGAGTGTGTACCATGCTTACAGGTGTGAGGTGGTATTTTATTGTGGTTTGATATGCAAAATGCTTTTCATATTTAAAAGTTTGAGGGCCACTGCTTAGAAATTCTTTTATTTTAGCCAATTAACAAATATTTATAGATTGCCTCTGATATTGTAGGATTGTTCTACGTGCAAGGGATAAAACAGTAAAGAGACAAAAATCTGTCTCCTCTAGGAACCCAGAAAGATAATCAGACCACTGATACCAGCTTCACCCTAGGGGAATAGTGACATTTTTAGAACAGGATGCATTTGAACTTCAGGGCGTGTGTGTATTTGTGTGTGTCATGTTTCACTTAAAGTCAGGTTGATTGAGATATAATTTTCCCAATAATATAAATTTTAATTTTTCCTAAAATTTATTATTTTAAGGTGTTTACTTTGACAAATAACATATACACTAATTCAACTATCACCACACTCAAGATAAAGAATATTACCGCTACCTAAAAAAATTATCTCATGCCCTTTTGTATTCAGTCCCTTACCTCATCCAAAACCCCTGATAACCATTAATCTAATTTTGTCTCTGTATAGATGGAATCACAAGTATGTAACCTTTATATCCAACATCTTTCATTTCTATGATTTGAAATTCATGCATGTTGTTGCATGTAGCAGGCATTAGTTTCTATCCTTTTTCTCAATTGTTTGGTAACTGAGCTTCAGTTTTCATATCTTCATTTAATAGCACAAAAATTGTAATCAACCAATGTGGGAAATCTAATGGGAGATCCCCTCCATACACACACCTGTCCCATCAAAGGAGAGATGTTTGAAAGGGCTATAACCCTGTGTTAAGTGACTGAAAGTCAATTGAAAACCAATGCAATGTGGAGAAATACAGTAGGGTTGTGACTTAAAGCTATATTTTGGGCATAGTTGATGAAATTTGAATATGGACTGTTTTGAATAAAACAGAATCTGAAATATTGTTAATGCCCTTATTTGTGAGAATGTCATTGTGATTATTTAGGAGAATAGCCTTACTCTTAGGGGATACACATTGTGTTGATAGTGATGTGTGTCAAAATGTTTAAAACTTACTTTCAAATGATACACCAAAAAGTATGCAGGAAAAAGAAGAGGAGGAAGGAAGGGGACGAGATTGAGAGCAGAAAGAGAAGTGAATGTGGTCAGTGCTAAGGAATGGTGAGTCCTGGTGTAAGGAATATGAATGTTCGTTTTTATCTCTGAACTTTATTCTATAGACTTAAAAAGTACCTAACCCATTGCAGCTTTCTTTTCGGGCCAGGTACTAGTTTCTAAAATAAATAACCAAATAAAGTCATTTGAATTTATGACTTAAGTAGCTGTGAGGGCTAGTTGTTTAAATGTAATTATTTTAAAGCAGTTGGAACAGAGATTAGGAGAGGAATTGGAGATAAGTCGTGGTAATACCTTCAAGGAACTTTGGGGGGAGGTAAAGAATACTAGAAGAAATTAATAAGAGGTTACTTTCAGATGTGAGAAATAACAATATACTTGTCTGCAGATGAGAAAGATACTGCTAAAAGGAGAAATTTGATAATACAGGGGAAGCTGAAAGCATTGTATTTGAATACATGACGTAAACAGGTTTGAACCCAAGTGGTAGGGTTACTTTACTAGGAGATAGCTCATCTAATAATCATAGAACATAAGGTAGAATTTAAGGGAACAAAGACAAATCAGAATGTGGTGAGAACTTGTGAACATACTCTCTGTTTCACTTATCAAGTACAGCAGTAAGATGCCATATTGATAAAGATGGGGTTGTGCTGAGAGTTGGGAAAAGATGAGAGAGTATAAAGTAGTCATAGCAAAATGGATGAGGCCGAGGGGGTAAACAGGTTAGAAAAATTCAGTGTGAGTATCTGACAGCATTATGGGCCATTTGAAATTTGCAACCATAAATCTAAAGTGAAACCATCAAAAATATAAAGAAGTGTTGTCATGTTAATTTCTGTGAATACAAGCCTCGTGTAGACAAAGTTTTGGATTTATAAAGCAAAGTGTTTTTACAAACCAGCATATTAATCTGAGATAAAGTCGAGCATGGTGGTGCATGTCTGTAAGCAGCAGTCTGGGAAGCCGCAGCCGGGGCCAGGGATCACGGTTCGAGCCCTCAGCGGGGCTTGTAGCAAGACCTAGTCCCCAAAAATAGCTGGGCGTGGTGGTGCGTGCCTGTAATCCCAGCTACATGGAAAGCTGAGGCTGGGGATCATTTGAGCCCGTGGTACTACGGGCAACAGGAGCCTGCGGTTCCCCAGGCAACATAGCAAGACCTAGTCTCCAAAAAAAAAAGAGATACAGTCGAGGAGTTTAAAGGTCTATAAAATGGAGTGACTATGATGACTGGCCATAACTTTTATTTGGAGAAGTCATGACATTAGTATGGAGGGAGAGGTGATGAACAGATGACAGAACTAATGAACTCTTTGCTTTGGAGTGATTGAATATAATTTTAAAATTAGGGCCCTGCAGGGAGTGAGTAGGAAAAATCTGAGAGGGTAGTCAGTTTGGTGCTTGAAATTGATAAGAAGGAGTGTTGCAGGTATCAATAACATGGCAATATGGGTGGGAATAAGTGGCTAAGGTGAGTAGTGGATTGGCTTATCCAAGAGTAGGTCAAAAATGGAGAGACCAGTGGTTAGGAAACGTATCTGTATGGATATTAAGTCCACCAACAATTTAACCAGTGTTAAAATCTCCCAGAAAGGAGGATGAATGACACTGGACTCTGGGCCAGTAGATGACTACCACAGGGGGAATGTTGTGGTGGTAAAATTTGATGACAGGTACTTCTAAGCTGAATGTTGTCAGGCAAAGGAAGATATCAGCTGGATATCGCAGTGAGGAGCAAGGAAGGGAGTTTCTTATATCTAGACCCTGTAGAATTAGAACTAAGGAGACACCACAGAGAATTTTCAGACAAATTAATAGATGTCCTCAGGGAGAACCAGGTTTTAGTTAGAGGGTGAGTTTTTGTTGATGAACCAAATGGCAGAATAGAAGATTTCCAGAGTTGAGGTGGGTAGAAATAGTATAAAAAAAAAAAAATAGAATCCGCAGGACAATGTGGAAGTTACTCTGGGAGAAGAGATGATGAGGGAGTTCTGAGTTTTTTACATAAATCATGATGTTAATTCTGATAGTTCCAGTGGTAGATGGTGTTGATAAAGACTGCTTGGTGGGATGGAGTCTTGTCAGTAACATTCAGGGTTCTAGGGCTTTGCCTTAGCTAAAGCTAATGTCTTCCTGTAAGCACAGGGCCACCTAGAGACCCTTTTGACCCCTGTCAATTCAGGTTTGGAGGCCCAAACAAGGGACAGTTGTCATCTGACACAAGAATTTCCTTCTGAGGCCCTGAGTATTACCCATACCAGAAAGAACCAAGGTTCTGGCTTTCCAAACTCTTTGAAGTCAGACTCGCCCATTTCTGAACCCCATCAAAATGAGAACAGTATGATTGTTGTCAGTGCTGCCAGTACTTCTCACATTGTCAATGGCCTCTGACAACCAGAGAGCAGCTGGAATGTCTTTTGGTCCCTCAGAGGTAAAGAGTACCCTTGTTTTCTCTGGGGTGCAGATAGGCACCTCAAAATATGAAAAGTTCCATTGAGCCTTCCAGATAATTTTTTTTTTTTTCAGTACAAAAGTTGTTTACTTTGTATCACCAACATCAGAAACACAATGGCCTAATCAGCAACTGTGGACATTTTGAAACCTCCTAATATTTAAAAGGAAATTAAAAGTAAGTCTTGCTGGGTATCAGTGTTAAAAATCACAAATAGACACACACATACTGAATCACTGTAATAACTTTCTAGTCTTAGTTCACCGAATCTCTGCAGATTCAATTTGGCATCAAATAACAGCCCATTCTTCTCTGCCATAGTGGTCATTAGGAGCTGATAAGGACACTGATAGCACCTTTAGCTACAAGGAACTAGTGCTTCTAGGTGACATTATGTTCTGGGGAAAATCTGGAAATGTGTCTGTTTTGTTTTCCTAAGCAGAACTGGAGACTTCATTGTGGTGTCTTTTCTCAAATCAACCTAATAAGGAGGTAGGATACCTGTGTACTTTCAGCATGTCCCATATGAGATGCCTTGAATTGAAAAAATTAATTTCTAATCTAATTAAACATCAGGTACATTCTATGAATCAATTTTTCACAGTTTAACTTTGAGTTGATACTTTTCAACCTTCATACTCATGGGAGATGAAAAGATGCAAAAAGGGTTTAATTAAGGTACTGTCAGAAAAGGAGGAAGGTGAGAAAAAAGATGGGCGGGAAGTGAGGAAATGTGGATTAGAATGAAGTGCAGCAAGAAAGGGCATGGCAGAGAATGCATGGAGGGGCAAAGGGGGAGAAGGAAGAGAAAAAACTGAAATTGATTGCCGGTGATTCGAAATGGTCTCAGGTACCATTTTAAAAAATGACTCCTGTTTACCAGGTGTAGATGTGTTTTCCTGGGACACAGCAGCCTGTGCTTAGTTTTCCAGGTATATCTTTGTTACGGGCAGCCAGTTCATACATGTTTGTGTCCTTTCCGTGTCTCCTCCTTAAAGAAGAGATGGAGTGACCAGAGGGGGAGACTAGGAGAAGGTGGGGGGGGGCCACCCAAAAGGCAAGAAAAAAAAGGTAAACAAAACTTAAACAATAAAAAAATTTTTTGAGACTAAGTCTCACTATATTGCCCAGGGAACTGCAGGCTCACGTTGCCCAGGGAACCATGGACTCAAGCGATCCCTAGCCTCAGCCTCCCAGGTAGCTGGGATTACAGGTGCGCACCATCATACCCAGCTTTTTTTTTTTTTTTTTTTTTTTTTGAGACTAGGTATCGCTGTGGTTGCCTCAGGCAGGTCTCAACTCAACTAATCCCAGTCTCCACCTTACTCCATAGGCTGTGATTAAAGGCACGCACCACCATGCCCAGCCAAAAAAATTTTTTTTCTTTTAAATAAAGAAATAAACATCGAAGTCAAAACCAAAAAAACCCCAAAACTCCTGTTTATTAAGTGCTTCCTTTGTTCCTGACCTTGTTCTGAGATGTCTATGGATATTAATTACTTTAACTCGGTTATCCCTCCTTCCCTCCTGATGTCAAAATTGACTTTGATGGCACTGTTAACATACATTACTAACTCTCTTCGAGAACTCTAAGATCCTGATTTGCCACTCGGGTACTTAGTCCAACTTTTCTCTATACCCAGAGAACCAGAAACACCTTTTCAGAAAAATAGGAAACATAATCTTGCATGCTCTATTTCTGGGATAACTAGGGAGGTTGTAGGGTAGAGTTCTGGAAGCAAGGCTATTGGAACACTATACTGGATGCTTTAGGCTCCTGATCCAGCAAGCCCCCTGGGGTCCAGGCCTAATGCACTGTGTTCCTGCTACTGAAATGTCAGGTCTGCATTTATTACAGTAATTATCCATTGCATGAATATATGAACTGAACATTGATTCTGAGCTCACACACTGTTATCTCTGATACATCCACTGGGCCAAATAACACCATCAATTTTTCACACTGTTTTAGAGCCAGAGTTGATGCTTGAATACTTAAAGGCACTATGTCTTCTGGTAAATAGTTGACACTGTAAATCAGGCCAGTCAAATCATAATCTGAGAGAAGATATGGAAAGGAATGTGCAACTTTATAGGAATAAAAGACATATAAGTGAAACTACAGTGCTTCATTTATTTTTTCAAAAGTGAGACTGACAATATCCAATATTTATCAAGATGTAGAAATTGTCATAAACTGTTGATAAGGGTAAATTGCATTTACAGTGGTGAATTTTGTAATATGTGTATTTTCCTTGGTCATTTTATTTTTTGGAACTTGTCCTGAGGAAATGTATGGAACTAACATATTTAATAGTAAGAGTGTTCTTTTGATCCTGTTTATTATGATAGTAAAAATATGAAATAATCTTAAATGCGTTAACAAGAACTGGTTAAATAAATTATGGCACAGCCATATTGTGCTTTATAATAAGAAATGTATGTTTTTGTCTTTACCCCTATTTCTGGCAAGAGCTAAAACCCTGAGTTTCAGAAGTGAAGTGAATGTCAGTGTCTTTTGTTATGTTAATACAGTGACTTTTGGACCAAACCTTTGTGAACTGGTTGCCAAGGGAACTAACCCAGTAATTAGAAGACTGAGACTTGAGGTCCCCTCCCACCCACCTGCCACTTCTGGGGGAAGGGAAGGAGCTGGAGGTCAGATCACTCCCAGTAGCCAGGGATCTTAATCTTGCCTATGTGTTGAAATTTACATTAAAACCCAAAAGACTGGATTTTGGAGAATTTCTAGTTGGTGAATTGCTGTGAGAGTGGTGCACTCAGCCTGAGGCATTGAATTTGGGTATTCTTTCTCCATACTTTGTCCTGCACAGCTCCTCATTGGCTGTTCTAAGTTATATCCTGTCGTGATAAACCCATAACTTACTAAGTAAAATGTCTCTTTGAGATCTGTGAGCTGCTCTAGAAAATTGAACCTAAAGAAGGTGCAGGAATCTCTAACTTACACCCAGTCAACTGGAAGCACAGGTAACAGCTTGAGTTTGTGACTGGCATCTGAAGTTGGTTTTGGGAGGCTGTCTTGTATGACTGTACCCTTAACCTGTGGAATGTGATGTTCTCTGGGTAGATAATGTCAGAATTGAGCTATCTGTAGGGCTCCTCTACCTGGTATCCCCAGTATCCTATGTTACTGTTATGAGTCCCCTCCCCTGCAAAACACATTGGAAATTTTGGCTCAGAACTTCCAACGACATGTCATAGGATATATGCAGATAATTTAAAAAATGCGTATGTATGTGGGATAAAGCAAGTTACAGAAAGATCAACTGATCTTTTATATACATACTTTTAATTCCTGACGCAAGTTTCCGGTGCTCCCCTTCTGTGCAAGAGGGACTCTGCTTTTCTATGTCCCTTTATTCACTGCGTCTCACAGAACTGGAGTGGCTGACTTGATTGGCAATGTGGGGATGGAACAAGAAGTTAATAGTTGGTTCAGCTCAGCCTCTTTCCCTCTTGGTATTGAGTTGTCTGTGGGATTACCAGTTCTTTTCTGTTCTTCCAGGCTGTTCTTCCTGCCAGAGAATGGCAAGGCAAGCCTGTCTAACTCTGGCTTCATCTGGCAGTCCCTAAAGTAACTATTTGCCTTATAACATCACTTACCTTGTTTATTAACATATGCATTACTTTAGATAAGGAAGAAGGCAGCTATTTATTGGATCCTTTTAAGCACCCAGTTAGATATGCATTCGAAAGGACAATGAAGAAGATTCCAAACACTCGATGGTGCCTCTGAGTAGATAACTTCACTTGCTGCTTTCTATATTCTGTGTGTTTTTTACTACCAGTAAAGAGAAATCAGGTGATATTTCCATTTTTAATAGAGGGATACCACACATCTAACAGTAAAATGCTATTATCTATATAAAATAAACATGACCTCCCTAAATTATACTAATGTGGCTGTCAGCATATTGTGGAATGGGTATTGTCATTCATGCCTGGTGGCCTCTGATCTTGCAGCCCAAGGTACTAGAATAGCTTTGCTTTGTCATTTACTACCTGGGTGATTTTGAATGAGTCATTTCTTTTCCACTTTTTCTCATTTGTAAAATTTGCTTTAGTCCCGTAACTTTTTAAGATTCTATATAGTGATGTTTAGTGGACACTTGTATATCCGCAATCAATTCTAATTGTTCCTACTTATCTGATCTCCTTTTCTGGGCATTCTCTTTCCTAACTACAGGTTAGGCTGATGAGACCACCTGACTAAGATGACCCAATTTTCTCCCTACAAGAAAAATTTAGAATGGAGGTTTAGAAAGAGAAGGCAAGTTTTTGAGGACCACCAGGACTAAGAGTAAATAAATTTATAAACTGGAAAGAGAAACTGACCTAAAGAGATAGGTAAGACTGAAACAGACTAAAGGGAGATAGGGAAAATTAAAGGGGGAAATGGTTTCTTCTTGCCTTCTAACCTCTGGTCCCTTCCAGAAGCTCAACTGCATTTTCATTCTTAGTTTCAATGAGACAACCATTTGTCCTTGTAATAAGTTGCCCCCCCCTTTTTTTACCCTCACTGTGCATAGAATATGCATTGAACTTTCACCATAGTAACGTTCTGACCCATAAAAATCGTACTTTAACAGTTTTTTTTTAACAGTGGTATTTTAGAGTTGCGATTGATTGATTGATTGATTGATTGATTGATTGATTGATAGTAGGTCTCACTATTTTTGCCTGGGGAACTGCAGGCTCACATTGCCTGGGGTACCACGGACTCAAGCAATCCCCAGCCTCAGCTTCCCAGGTAGCTGGGATTACAGGCGCGCGCTGCCACACTCAGCTATTTTTTGGGACTGGGTCTCGCGATGTTGCCCGGGCAGACCCGCAGACTCAAGCGATTCCTATTCCCAGCCCCGCTTCATAGGCTTGCGCTTAAAGGCATGCACCACCATGCCCACCTTGCTTTTTATTTTTAACTATTGTTATCGAGGTATGTTTGTTTTACATCCTTGCTAGTGTTTTGACAGTACTTGTTCCCGCCGTCAGGAGTAGTAATCATAGCACTCCTACCACTGAAGCACCCATCCTCTGCCATAGTCTGTGCTTTCTGCAACTTGACCCCCCAGACCCGCAGATCTATGGTCAGCTTACAATTGTTCTAAAGTCTGTCTTTGACTTGGTTTGGTTTTTCTGTATTCTCCCTGTGACAACCACCCAACTTTAATCTTTCTCCTTCTGTCTTACTCCATTTAATCCCTTCCAGCTCCATCCATGTTGCTGCAAAGGGCATGAGTTTATCTTTTTTGATTACAGAGTAGTATTCCATTGTGTATATACCACATCTTCATGATCCATGGACCTGTTTTTGTGTGTTCATATTGTTTCCATAGCTTAGCTATTGTAAACATTGCTATTATAAACACAGGAGTACAGGTTTCCTTTTGAATTAGTACTTTTGTATTTTGGGGGGTAGATATCTAGGAATTGGATTGTTGTGTTCTATGGAAAATCAATGTTTAGACATTTTAGAAACCTTCAGACAGCTTTCCATAGGGACTGAAACAATCTACATTCCCACCTTTTTCTCCACACACTCACCAGCACTTCTTGTTTCCATTCTTTTTGATGGGAGGCATTCTCACTGCTGTGAGGTGGCATCTCATTGTGGTTTTATAAGTTGCTCTTTTCAACTTAAGTTAGAATGAGTTGGTTTCATTAACTTGCAACCAAAGAATCTTTTCTACCATGCACATCTCCACCAGAAGTAGTGGACTTGTTCCTCAATGCCTGGGCCTTCTCATGCCAAATCTATGCAAGGAAAGTAATTGAATGCTCCTAAATCAGGTATAACTGCTAGAATTCAGTGCCTACCCTCCAAGCACCCTCAGTTAGATTCAGCACTGGCTTAGCCGGTATGTGAGTTGCACTTTAAGCTAGCTGTAGCACCATGCAAAATGTGAGAGGAAGGATAGAGGGTCTAGATTCCAGTGTTCCTGAAATATTGACCCTGGGCTTCAGGAAAAGGGTGATCTAGAAAGCTACTGCACTAGAGAAGTGTTGGCTTCCTCTGGGGATGAATATTGTTCATAGCTTTAGAGAATGGTATAAACCTAAGGACTTGGGAGTGTAATTCTTTGTTGAAAGGTTGATTTATATCAATAAGTTAGCAAGGAAGATCTTCCAAAGCTATTTAAGTAGTTGATCTCATAATTGAGATGTTTGAACACATGAATGGCTACCCTTATTCTTGGTTTCGTCCTTTCAATATGATAAACTATTTTAATTGTTATCAGCTCCACAAATAGTAAGTTCATAGGTCTACCACTCATCTAAGATTTAACAATCTAAAGGAAAGCCAGTCTGCTCTCTACAGGATTCAACCAAATGACATTAGTATAACAGATCTAAGCAAGTATTTGAATGGTCTGAGGCTCATATTTCAGATATGAATATCAGTTTGTGATTGAGTAAAGTATTGGGGTGCCTAGGAATGCATACTGCATAAGTAAACAACAAATCTTTCTCATTTCTTTCTTGAGCATCTTTTCTTACATCATTTATATAGAAAGCCACAATTTACTGCTGAAAGGATTAGGTGTTCATATAGAGGCTGAGTTTTTATGAAGGGAGTCACATAAAGTTCATAATCTAAATTTCTTCTTTGGGCTATACCTCAGCTATGTTTTATAAAGTTCAGGCACTGAATTTATCACTGTGAACAAGTGCCTTTTTTTTGTATCTAGTATCAGATATCTGGATGTAATCCAGATATCCATCGAGAGAAGAAATGGTGAGTGCATTATGATATTAGGATGTGCTCATCATATGGATTTACATCCATATGGAATTATAAAGAATGAGTTATAGTTGGCCTGGAGAGATTTCCATGTTATTGCAACTAAAACAGAAAGCTTCAGGGTTTTACTTTTAATTATTTACTTAAAAAACAAACAATATAGATTTATGTGCATATGTTCATTTAATTCTCTACATTCACATAGCTGGTTATGACAGGAGGGTTGTGATACGCTCTCTAAGGCACTTTCAGGTTCATCCGGAAGGGAGAATATCACTATGTTCATTGACTAAGTCTCCTTCCTGATTGTAATAGGAGTGTGGATGTCTAAAAAATGTGGAAAAACACATTTAAAATTGTTACTGTTGGATACTTGGATAAGAGAGTTGAAAGAGGCTGGTGAGGAGATTAAAACTTTTCTCTATACCCCTCTGGATTCTTTTATTAAAAAGGTGAATATTTTTCTAATGAAAATTTAATGTCACATAAGGTAGACTAGTAAAAACAAGGTGTGTAAATGGGAGCTGTTTCATCAGTGCTCCTGCATGCTTGTGGTCAAGCTTGTGGTCATGCAAGCAGTCAAGTTCTCGGGACTCTGCTCTAAGATCCACTGTGGCCGTGGCTGAGTGCTTGTCTCAGTTGTTGTCTAAGGCTTGGTGTCCCTAAGTCACATGAGAATTGCATAGCACAACAAATTGCTGGCTTTTCATGTTTTCACCACCACATCTCCTTCATTTCCGTGCATGGACTTAGCTCCATATTATGGAAGTAAATCTACCAGTGTCTACTTCACGGGAGTTTAAACTTAGATACTTTTAAAATTTAATGGTTCAACAGCAGACATTCTTCCACAGATAACCTCAGGAGACAGTGAGAACCAAAAATCTCTTTACCTAACAGGCTCTAATAGTAAGGTTGTGATAGACCACTCTCAGGTATAACTTCAAAAGGAGAATAGACCACGCTCATTTACTGAAGTCCTCATTCTAACTACAGTGGGAGTGTGTGCGTCAAATCAGAAGGGACTGCTTAGTTTGCAAGTTATATGTTGCAGCTAGCAGTAAAGGTAATATTGGGAGAAATTATTTGATGGGCTTCTTCTACAAGAAGCAGCTCATAAAGATGATAAAATAGGGTAAAGTGTGGCCAATTTGCTCACTCTTAGGGAAGTGATGAATGGGGGTAAATTCCCCATGGGAATGTAACTATAGATTTTGTTCCTTTCAGTGTACCTTTATTTTGGTGTTTTTTAAATTTAGGTTTACCACTAGCATTACATTGTTTGATCAGTTGCACTTGCACTTTAGGATTGTGTTTTGAATGTGTAAAACAAAATACACAAATATAAGGCCCAAGGACTCTCAGACTTTTTACCTAGGAGCCTAAAAGCCAATAGCCAACTCAAGATGCTCACAGGGATTCCTTCTCTTTTAGAAGTAGGTGAACTGCTATTTTCCTAAAGAGTGAAGTCTGTGTGGGATCCATATTAATAGCTTGGCCCTTAGGGGAGATAGGCTTTGTTCCTGATTAGCTATAGGACATTAGACCAGTTTGTGGATCTTTTGATGTCATTTGCCCATAGCTGAAGTTGTTGAGATGACTCTTTTGTCTCAGGTGGTTGTAGTTAGACTCACATGGAATTCATTTGTTCCAGCATGCAGTGTTTTCAAGTCCTTTGGTCCCTGCCTTTCAGATCAGATTATTATGTGGAACAGCTGTAAACACCCTGTTCATTGACACTCAGATCTAATTGTTACTCATGGTAGAAAGAGACAGGAAACTGACTTCCTTTAGGGATGTGCAAAAAAAAAAAAGTGGAAGAGCAAAATGTTTTTATTGCAAGGTCTATGCTGACTTATCCTGTTCACATTTTAATCCGTAGGAAAATTGTCTAATACTTAAAACATTTGAGAAAGGGGTAAGGAGATAAAGAAAAAGATTATTAATAGTAACTTTATTGAGCACCAGCGTGTGCCAGAAACTGTGCTAAAAACTGAGATTCTCTTGCTAAGTCTCCACAAATCTAAAAGATCTATACTGCAATAATTCTCATTTTATAGATGATAAAATTGAAGTTGCTCAAAGTCCTCTGACCAGTGAATGGCAGATTTAAACTTGTTCTGAAAGTAGTCACATACATCTCAGTGAGCTTTGGGTAGTCCCACTTCTCATCTTCTGCCCTGAAGTAATTAATGGTGTCTCCTTCCTATCTCAAAAAGGGATTCAACAAATTATATGGTCACCCCAGCTCAAGATTTCTCAACCTTAATACTGACATTTTGGCTGGGAAATTCTTCATTATGGGGGGCTGTCCTGTGCATTATAGCATGTTTAGTAGCATCCCTAGCCTCTGCCCACTGTATACCAGTAGAACCCCTTACCCAAATAATGAAAGTGTCTCCAGATGTTGCCAGATGTCCTGAGGGGCACTCCCTGTTGACAGTCACTGCATCTAAGTAAAGACTGCTTCATTAACATAGCATGTACTATGAACTGAACCTACCTAGTACAGTAGCTGACATATACTCTACACTAAGAGTTCATTTCTGGGGGGATTATTTGACTTCCCAGTTGTAGAGAGGTACAAAGGCCAAACAAATAATGACAAGATGACTAGAGGGTTCTAGTGATAAAAGCTAAATTTATCAACAGCAACATAAAACAAGGTGCTAGGTTTTTTGTCATTTCTGCATGTGTTGGAGAAGGATGTGGCCTTTTCATTTAATTGATATATAATATGATATATACTATTAATATCAAAATAGTATACTGCAGGTAATATTTCTGTAGTATACCCAGAAACCTCCTGCCTGCCCATTCTAGTAAGACTGTAGCTGTCAGTCTGAATTCTCTTGTGTGTTTGCCTTGGTAATGAACATAAAAGTCAGGGAGCATTATAATAAGTTTCACACTACACCCATCTTCTATAACTAATGATAATCAGTGTTAACGTTTTACTCCTACCCTTTAACTTAGAAATGACCACCATTTCTTTCATACCACCATTTTCCATTTATTAGCAATAACAGAGGAAACACCAATAGCACCAATTAAAAATGAATCCACATGACGTGTTTTATCCTTACAGCTGTAGTAACTAGTAACTAACATGGATTGGAAAGCACTTTGCAAATGTAAAAAGTGCTGTACAGATACATTATAATTATCATCATTAATAAATTAGCCCGATTCTCCTACTATTCAAAAGGCACGTAAGGTCAGGTACATGGGTTTCAGTGGGGCAAAATGATCACAACCTACAATGCAGCAATGGTTTACATGTGTTGGCAACAAGTTTTACCCCATGCAATCCTGCAGAGCTGAAGTTACACACCCTTCCAAATATGGGAGAATGAAGCTAAAAGACAAAACCGTTTTTGTTGAGATTTAATGCTTTTGTTTCAATAACAGACTCCTACCTCTTTTATGTTAACTTTTAAAAGATAATATAATCAAACTTCTAAATTGTACATTTTAATAAAATTAAAATTTCTTATTCTCTATGAGCTGATATTCCAGATGTCATTAGAATTTCAAAGCATTCTGCAACTTCAGAGAGGTCAGATTGGTCAATTTTGTGCTTGCACACCCTCAAGAGAATATCTTCAGTATTCGTTCCAGAATTGTTACTAGAAAAAAACAGCTTTATCCATACCCTTGCCAGCGTGAGTCTTGGCTAGAGATGGCTCTTGGCTGACCATAAATAAAATTCCTGAATCACCAGTTTCTTGATTTAGGAAAGAAATTTTACTGTCTTTCATACACAAAAGCTGATTAACAATGGCTTAAAAAAACACTACTCCACTTTTTTCACAGGTGTACAAAAGAAATATAATGGAATTACATTCAACAATAAAGCTTAAAGTTCACTCTAGGTAATAGTTGCATTAACATCCACATACACAAGCACGGAGTAAGTATATCTCAGGAGTCTTATAATAGCATACAGCATACATATGGGAGATTGAGTTCAGGTAACATCATAGGTGTTAGCAAGATTAGCAATTCAGGGTGGCATAGAAAAGGAAAACTAAACCAAAGAGAAGGTGTAGGCTAGCACACCAAGACAAATCACAGATTTAGAGGATTGAAAAGTCTGCTCACTGTATGTATGTATGAGAAAACAATATTTTTCTTCAATTTCTGGGTCTTGATAAGTTGACTAGAGAAGGTTGTGTATTCAAAGTGCACAATTGTTTCTTAGAAAAGAGAAAGAGAAAGATCCTTTTATTAATTAATACATGCAAGAGGCAGCCCCAGAGTGACCTGAAAGAGTAAAGCTGTGAGTGGCAAGTGGCCGGTATAATACAGATGTTTCAGGCAATTCTCTTAAAGCACTTCTGTAGCAGCAGTGATCATTTAAATGGCTGTAGACGGAATTCTCTTCTGAGGAGTTTAGGGGACTTGTATTCATATTTCTCTTAAAGATTTATAATTATAGATTTTCTTTTTTAAATAAATCTATCAAACAAACAGCATAAAGTGAGGTGCTGGGTTTTTGTTTTCTTTTGCTTTTGCATATATGTATCTGTTGGAAAAGGATCTGGCCTTTTCATAAACATAGTGTGCAAAAGAATATTTAATAAAGTGAGCACAAAGGACATCTACAGGAAACACATCAGATCTGCTCTGTTATCCCAGTTGCCCCCCAACCCCCATTAAACACTTGGCTTGTAGGCATAATGCAGGTTTTAGGTTTATGGACTCCTAAAACCTTGTCAGTGGGGGCAGTTCTGTCTGCTAGAAGGTGGCCACTGCTTCTTGAGTTGCAAGATTTAGAAAGTCTGGTCCCTCTCAGTTTCCCAGCTAGCCTAGCCTGGCCCATCCCAGCCACTGTGGGGCACTCACATACCCACGGCCACACATACCCAGTGGCCTCAAACACCCAAACTGCTCAACCTCAGAGCCTTTCAGCCTGCCCTGCAAGTGTCATCAAGACAGGATCCCCGGAGCACAGGGCAGAGAGTCCAACCTCTCACTGGCGGGGCTGGGAAGCCTCTCCTTTGCGGCGGAGGAGAAAGGAAACTTGGGTCTGCTTTTTAGGTTCTGAAAACAAGCCAGAGTGGAGAGAAAGAGTTAACACCAGACTTAGTAAAGCTTTTAAGACAAAACCTGTTAAATGCAATCTAGACAGACACAGGGAACTTTGTGCAGATTTCTGAGGTCTGTGAGAGGGCTCTGAGGGCAGGAGAAGGAGCAGGGAGTTGCTACATGGGAGAGATTTGCCATTATTACAAAAACTGGCTAAGTGGCTTGTTTCCATTAAATGACCTCACTGGTCACTGTTGTCAGTCGTGCTGTTCCCTTTCTCTTTTTTCTCCTGGGTCTTGTTACCCTTCTTCTTTTTCTTCTTTTTCTTGGTCTCTTCCTTTTTGCCGAAGGTTATGAAGTCACTTTTGTCAATTTGGCTGTTAGTAGGCTCCTGCCGGATGGAGATGATTGCAGGAGATCCTGGGATAATGAATTTGTCTGGCAACTCACCGGGACCAGATTGTTTGGGGTTGCCTGGTCCATATTTAAAGGTCCAGCTGTTGCTGTTGACACCAGCACCTACTGGAGGGGACACCTCTCCTGCCTCTGGTTCTGAAAGACAAAATGTCACAAATCAGTAACAGTCAGTCCCCACCTCCCAAGTGGGCAGGACCCAGAGCAGCTGCATGTGCAGCCTGGTCCAGGAAATCTCAAGGTAATCTCTTCCCACCTGAGAGCAAGCCCAGTGTTTGGAAACAAGCAGGAGCAAAGATTTTCCCTCTAGAGAGTCAGAAACCTAATAATGTAGTAATATGTTTTTGGGTCTTTGAATAATTGCCTAAAGAATCCGCTGTGTTTTCTCACCTGGGAATGGGGACAAGAAATGTAGTGGCTAAAAGCAGACTGCACTACTTAAGTGAATCTGAATCAGAAACCTGAGGCTACAAATGTATTGCTTTTACATTCTAAAATGCTGTTTAAAAATACTAACCATTATCTGAATCTTCAGTAAGCCAACTCATTTGTTGATGGCTCTATTTGATGATGGTGGTTGATGTCATTATCACTAGGACACTTGAAAATAGAATTGCCATGATCTTGCAGGTAAATGTGCTGGGTTTAGGCCAGGTGGTAGGGCTGTGGGAGCTGGGGTTAAAGACCCTTCACTATCAGCTCCCACTAACCCCCCAGGGGAAGTCAGTTCAAATACTTCCTCCTCCACCAAATGGGTTTATTATATCTAGCAGAGATGTCCTCCTTTCCATGGACCTCCAGTGTCCTGTCTGAACCTGCTCACACACTGCATGCTCAGAAAGCAATGGCTTGACTCTTGTGGCATAAACTTTACTGCAGTGGTCTGGAGTTGAACCCAAACTGTCTGCAGGGTGTGCCTAGATAGTATGTCTTTGTCTCTACCCCTTTTCACTGCTACTAACCTTTTCCAGGACCCTATTATCTCTTTCTGACTTGCTTCTACTTTTGCCTCTCTAACCCTCCACTCAAGGTACCAGAGTCTCTTTCATTTCTTCCCTTTTTTAAAACCGAAGTATAACAAGTATATACAGTACAATCATATTTAAAAAGAAATTTTACCAGTTCCATGCTTAAAGTTATTCAGAGGCTTTGTACTGGCATGGAAAACTAAAGAATAAAAATTCCCCAGCATTAGATTAGATTAGATTAATAGATAGATAGCCCTTTATCCAACAGTTTTTTTCTTCTGCAATCTCCCTTTTAGCTCTATCCTCCAGCTACTCTGGCAATCTGTTTTTCAGACACCTCTTTGAGATTGTTTTTGCCTAGAATGATCTCCCCTTCATTCTGGGCCCTACCGATTGAGGGAGCCGCTTACAGTGGGAATGCTAAGAGTTAATCTGCTGCTTACACTAGTCTTTAAGCTTCTCTGGCCTTTGCTTGGGCTCCTGGACCACAAGAGCTACTCAGACATCCATTCCCCAGCCCCTCACAGATCAGCCAGTAACCTGTTCTGGCTGATATGTAAATCCCCAAAGGCAGGAGCCCACAAACATTAATTGACCTCTAACCTGAATCCCTACAGGGCCAGATTCTGACCCAGCTTTGCCTGTAAATAAAATGCTGTGAGGGGTACTCTCTTTAAGATGAGAAAGGGAAACAGACCTTTTCTACCCCTACTCCCAGCAAATAATCGAGGGAACAGGGAATGTTTCTTCTCAATGCTATGTCTGTCTCCACCCCCCATCCTCCCCCCAGCTCACTGACAAACTTTGATTAAAACAAGACTCCAATGAATAAATGAATAAGCCCTGAAAGAGGACTTTAAACACACACTCAGTAAGTGGGGGCCTGGATCCTTAGGCAGAGCCCTTCTGGGATCTAAAAGTTTTAACAGAATTTGAGCATAGAATAGAAAGGTTTTCATTTGGGGTATTAGTCATCTTCTCCACAGTCTGTAGGAATATATTTTAATATGAGAATATATATACTTTTAAAAAGATTATAAATCTGCAACTTTAAAAACAGCTCTAGGGGCAGTCCAGCATATCACTGCTTACTGCAGTGATGCATCAAGGCATCACCCAGGGCCTCTGTACACATGGGCTATTCAAAAAATATGAGCCTCAGTTTCCTCATCCATAAAAGAGGGGATCACCACCTTGTCTCCATCAGGTCACAGATGTAGTGAACACTTACTGAGCCCTTCCTGTCAGCATGGCCCTGGGCTAATAAGCATGCAGTGTAATTTCTGCTCCTCATAAAAATCATGGGTATTGACATTATCTACATCTTGTCCGTTTTTAATATATCTGTAATTAAAAGTTCAAGAGAGACAATAGGCCCAAAATGGAGTCACTTATGCCAAGCCCAAGTTATCAAATCAAGATTTAATATCTAAATTACTGTTAAATCCTACCAGCAGGTGATCTACAAAACACCTCTCCCTAAAGCAGGGTTGTCTTGCCTGAATCTTTTCCTTTACTAAATACTTCTCAGTTCAGTCCACTTTCTCACTT